>LBNU01001622.1:0-10575 GCA_014162995.1 Artemisia annua | reverse complement strand
TAAAGTACTAGTGTAATGGAGTAATGGGGAAGAGCAACATTATTACCCCCATACGTGCTAAATATTTTAAAAGTACTCCAAGTTTTTCGATTATCTTAATTCGAGTCATTAGAATAGTAATTGTAAAGTTATGTAAAGATTCAAGTGTAAGGGGAATGCAACTCCCCTATGATGTATTATTTTCGATGGTAGGGTAAGAGTGTATGAAAAAAAAATCAAAAAATCAAGAAAAATACAAAAAAATATGAAAAAGAAAGTAGAAAAACATACGGACTACCATCCCGTCTCCTTTTATGTTTCTTTTTAATTTTTGTTATTTCATTTTTAGACTAAGATTGAGTCGAGTCTTGACTTAAGCAATGATGTATAGTGCATGTATTTGATCATGATAATTAACTCGCCACCACTAAAATACCCTTTATTCCAACCAAACCGTGTTTATCATATCCCTACACCTTACGTTACAACCCTTTGTAAAGCCCTCTTTGATAGTTTATCTTAGGTGCTTACGCCTAGCGCAGGAGTAATTGATCCTTTCCCAAGCCTATGGTAATCTATTTGCTATGACAAGTAGTAAGTGTTATTTTCCGTTTCCATTTATGAGATATAATTTTATGACATTTGAGAGATGAGAGAATCCAAACACTATTTGTGAGGTGCTAGTGTATGATTTCCGTGCTTGTTATGATTAGGGTCGAATAACTATTTGTTGTAATTACTTTTATATTCGTGTTAAATGACCCCTAACTCACATTTTGATTGGAATAAAAGCTCATTTGCTTGAGGACAAGCAAATCTCAAATGTAAGGGTATTTGATGAGACGAAAAGTGTTACGCTTTTAGGGGGTCATTTAAGCACTAATTCGTATAAATGTGATCAAATATTGCCCTAAATCGTTCCTTTTGTCATTTTAGGCACTTTTGAGAAGAATTCTGGAAAACATGCATATTCGGACGTTTTTGGAGCATAAAAGTGAAGAAAACGGCAAAGTCTCAAAAGATGGAGAAATTACAACCTGACGGCGTCAGATTCACAAGGTGACGCAGTCAGCAAGCCTTGACAAAAGAGTGGAAACCAATTATCAAATGACGGGCCAGAAAGATTTTGAGAATTAACACCTGACGCCGTCAGGTGTTAGAAGTTGTAGGCCGTCAGGTTATAACTTAAAGAGTGACGGGCCAGAGGAGATTATAAGGTGACGGCGTCAGAAGTGGATCTAGGCCATCCGAGAAACCTAATGGCGGTGAGCTGACGGCGTCAGCCCTTATAACCTGACGCCGTCAGAATGTAAAATCTATATATAGTTTTCTAATTTTCAGTCATTAAGTGTGGAACTTTGTGGAGAACTTTTAGCACCAAACCCTAGATGATTTTTCTGTACTTTTTAGGGTTTCCAACCCTTGGAACCCTCATGCTTAATTAAAGATAAGTCTTCACTTCAATTCAATCAATATGTCTATGTGTTGGTTGATTATCTCTTGTGCTTGTCTTTCTATTAACATATGTAGCTAAATCCTCTAGTGTTTGCTTAGATCTAATGAAACCTAACTATTNNNNCTATAACCTGACGCCGTCAGAATGTAAAATCTATATATAGTTTTCTAATTTTCAGTCATTAAGTGTGGAACTTTGTGGAGAACTTTTAGCACCAAACCCTAGATGATTTTTCTGTACTTTTTAGGGTTTCCAACCCTTGGAACCCTCATGCTTAATTAAAGATAAGTCTTCACTTCAATTCAATCAATATGTCTATGTGTTGGTTGATTATCTCTTGTGCTTGTCTTTCTATTAACATATGTAGCTAAATCCTCTAGTGTTTGCTTAGATCTAATGAAACCTAACTATTAATTATTGGTTAATTGGTGTGTATTGTTATTTGTTGGGATGATTGTTCCATCATTAATGTTAGGCTCAAGAAAATTGGCCAACCTCCTTTATGGTAACGTGCTTGAACGTCTTGGGAAACATGTAGCCAAGGCATACTAGACTATTAAGGTAGTATTTAACGCATGAGCCACTGTTTACAATCCCTATGGTTGTGCCGTGCATGGCATAGGAGGAGATAAGAGCTCATAGAATTGGAGAGATATGTATGCCACTCCATGAATTATTAGGAATACACCCTTCATCCACACAAGTAACATACATAACAATTAACCGGTAAAAGATAGTTAGGGAGTAATGAAGTCTAAGTAAACACAATTTTCTCCATATTGTTTTCACAACAAAATAGCTTAGATATTTTATTTTTCATTTGCAATAGTAGTTATCTTGGGTTAGTTGACTAACAACTAGTTCCGCCCACTCTTCAAAATCGATATTTATTTGCTTTCATAAAAAAATATAAAAATACAAAAAGAATCTTCCTTCCACCCTTAGGCCTATTAGAGTAGCTTTTCTATCCTAACGAACACTATTCCCTGTGAGAGAACGATCAATCCCCTGTACTTACCACTATCCCATACTACTACGGTTAGGTACACTGCCTGGTGGGGTTGTAAGCCTCTTGAGATCCCTCATCAAAAACGTATTAACCAAGTTAGTCATATAAGATACCATATTTATCTACTTGCTATAACAATGATACTCACTTCGTTGGTGGACTTCTTATGTAACCAAGTTAATCCTATCACGATTGATTGAAACTCACAAAAAGTATAACTTATATATTATAATTTATCATATATCCAATTCAATACTGATGTGCTCACGGTGTGTACAATTTTTAAATTTATATAGTTGAATTACCGGATCAAGAAATAACACATACGAGCAAGTGAACTCGTCCGTTATAGCAAAATTATGATGGTAAGTCGGGATCATTCGCAGGGATTTGTGAGTGAATCTAAGTGTAAGTCTAAAAAGTAAATCTCTAACGCAAGCAATAATGATTAAGATAATTCAAATGATTAAAAACTACACATGCTTAGACTAGTTTACTACTCTTTGATAAGCATGATTGTGATAACTATCTTAACGTGTTGGCTACGATAATTAGTTGGTGTTCTAATCTATTGTTCTTACAAGTTAAACCTTTGTCAAGATTTTAGTTCATAAAAACAAGCATTAAGTTTAACCAATCAATTCAAGATCAATTCAAGGTTCATAAGGTTGGGTTAACAATCTTAAACACAAAAATACTCGTTTGTTTAATCAAATACTCTTAAGAAATTGTCAATACAAAAGGTAACCGATCATAGACAAAAAAGTTACAATTGATTATAAACTACTACACTTTAGACCAATTAGGAATTTACAACCAACCAGATTTGATTAACTAAAAGCATTCTTAGTACCATTACACTTTAGTTTCTTTGTTTAACCAAGAATAATTATGGTGGAAAACAATCATTCATAGACAAATGATAATAACTAGTTGAATAACAATCAATCTTTTGACCAATGAAATTACTATCAACTAGTTAAACTTGATTCAACAAATGTCACTATGAAACTTAGGTACAATTGGGTCTTAGGATTGACTTGAAATTGAATTAAAACATGTTATCACAATCATGGTCTAATCATTAAGTAACAAATATCATCTAAGCAAATGCATAAATGTTGAATCTTAGACCCTTAATAGATCTTCTAGCACTCGTGAATCGTTAGCAATGTTTATGTAATCACAAACACTCTAATAGAAAGTTTCCAAAGCTTGTATTCTAAAGCGGAAAACAAATACAAGCAAGAACACAGAATACTAAGAACAATTGATCCTCTATGGATCTTTTATATAATTGAAACTTGTTTTCTAAACTCGTACATAGAACATAATAAGGTGTTCCTTTCATAGACAAGGAACCCTAACCCTAAACCGTTTCACAAGAAACGTATGTTCTATAAACTCAAGAAGATATGCATTATCTTTTCCTAATATTACTCATGAATATCCTAACTACATTACAATATATGCGGGTTAACTATATCCGCAGAAACATAATATGCTGAAACTAGTCTTCAGCAGAAACATAACGTCAGCAGATTCTATCTCTTCAGTAGAATCTATTAGCAGAATTCTTCAGCAGAATTCCCTCTTAGCATAATTCCCAACAATCCTCCCCTAATCTTGAATTTGACATGGTTAAGTTCAAGATTCTTGATAGATCTTAAACACAGCAGTATAAAGAGGATTGTCTTCAAGCACCAGCAGCAAAGAAACAAAAATTTCCACATCTCTGGGATTGACAAACTGGAAACACCAGATCTTTGCAGCAACACATGACATAAGATACATCAAAACATATGAGTTTCATACTATTCTCATCACATCTAGGTGTGTTAACTCCTGTGAGAGGTGAATCATTGAATATAATGGATTTGNAAAGCTTTTGTTACATATTGTTTTAGTTTATTTACAAGTTTTTGAGTCATTATTTTTAGCTTTCTAATCTTTATTTTGAGTCTAAAATAGCTTTTTATTTACAAGCCCTAAAAATATGTTTTGCTTATTTTGACTTATTGGTTGTTCTAAAGCTTATTTTGAGTATTGGTTTAGCTTAATATTGAGTCCAAATAAGTTTTTACAAAGTTTTTATAAAGTTTTTACGTGAAAAATTAATACAGTAGATTCTTAGTTTTTATAGCGAGTATGGAGTAGTTTAGGGTTTAGAAGCGAGTATGGTTTACTTCACATAGCGAGTTTGCTATTTTCCTTTTATGCTAGCGAGTTTGTTTCTTGGCTAGCGAGTTTGGTTTTATAGTTAGCTAGCGAGTTTGGTTGCACAATAGGCTTAGCGAGTATGGTTTCCCTTAGGTCTAGCGAGTATGGCCTCCTCTTTAATCCTAGCGAGTTTGGGGTCAAAAGGGTCTAGCGAGTTTGGTCCTTAAAGTGTCTAGCGAGTATGTGTTTTGTTTTGTATAGCGAGTAGGGTTTTATGTAGCTAGCGAGTTTGGTTGTCCTAGTCTTAGCGAGTTTGGTCATTCAATCATAGCGAGTTTGTTTTCTTTGATAGCATAGCGAGTTTGGTATTCAACAGTGTAGCGAGTTTGTTTAAAGTCTTGTGTCAGTTTCATTTTTAGTTTAAGTCTTTGAGTCGTGTCTTGTTTTCTTCTCTTCTTTTCTTACTTCTTTTACAAGCCGAGCTAGGCTTTTGTTTTCTCCATCGTTCTTCGAGTGGAGTTTTGTTTGGGACATTCCTAGACGAAACTCTGCCGAATTTTCTTTAATTTCCTTTTAACTTAGTCTATTTCGTTTTAACTTGTTTTATTTTCTTTTAAACATTTACTTCACTTTTCTTTTATCATTTAAATCTAAAACCACAAAAACATTCTACACTATTATTTATTTTCATTTCTTTTGTTTACTTTATCTTTATTTCTTTTATTTCTTTCTTTTATTTCTTTTTACGTTTATGTTTTCTTTTCTCGTTAATGTTAATTTCTTTACTCACGTTTTACTTTTCATTAAGTTTTAAACAAAGTTTAGTAGCGTAAGTAAACCCAAAACATATCTTTAAACCCATTCATATCACATAACTCACGGTTTTGAACGACTAAGATCAGTTCAACCCTCGTTGGGACTACGACCCGAGGTTCTTAAGCTTCACCGCTTGGTCCGCCTCGACCAATTACTCATGCATATCCTAACTATATTACACAATACGCGGTTTAACTATATCCGTAGAAACATAATACGCTGAAACTAGTCTCCAGCAGAAACTCTTCATCAGCAGAATCCATCTCTTCCAGCAGATTCCATCAGCAGATACCATCAGCAGAATTCTCACTTACCAGAATTCCCAACAATCCTCCCCTAATCTTGAATTTGACATGGTTAAGTGCAAGATTCTTGATAGATCTTAATCACAGCAATACAAAGAGGATTGTTCTTCGAACATCAGCAGCAAAGAATCAAAAACTCCACATCTCTATGATGAACAAACTTGAAACACCAGATCTTTGCAGCAACACATGACACAAGATACATCAAAACATTTAAGTTGCATACTATTCTCATCACATCCAGGTGTGTTAACTCCTGTGAGAGGTGAATCATTGAATATAATGGATTTGATGTCTCTTTATCAATACCCATCACTACTTGAGTAGCCAAATATTTTAGTTCGAAAACTATGGTACACTGATAACTGATGCGTGGTTTTGCGACCTTACAACAGGTTTTACCTCTCGAGGGATCTTAAGAGGCTTACAAACCCACCAGGCAGTGTACCTGACTGATGTAGTATAGGATAGTGGTAAGTACGGGGGATGTCGTTCTCTCACAGGGAATAGTGTTCATTAGGATAGAAGGACTACTCTAATAGGTCTAGAGGTGGAGGAGGATTCTTTTTGTATTTTTATATTTTTGTGAAAGCGGGTAAAATATCGGTTTGAAGGATGGACGCAATTAGTTGCTAGTCAACTAACCCAAGGTAACCACTATTGCAAATAAAATAAAATAACTAAGCTATTTGTTTGTGAAAACTATATGGAGGAAAATTGTGTTTACTTAGACTTCATTACTGCCTAACTATCTTTTACCGGTTAATTGATATGTATGTTGCTTGTGTGGATGAAGGGTGTATTCCTAATAACTCATGGAGTGGCATACATATCTCTCCAATTCTATGAGCTCTTATCTCCTCCTATGCCATGCACGGCACAACCATAGGGATTGTAAATAGTGGCTCATGCTTTAAATACTACCTTAATAGCCTAGTATGCCTTGGCTACATGTTTCTCAAGACGTTCAAGCAGGTTACCATTAAAGGAGGTTAGCCAGTTTTCTTGAGCCTAACATCGATGGAACAATCATCCCAACAAACAACAACACATCAATTAACAAAAAATCAATAGTTAGGTTTCATTAGATCTAAGCAAACACAAGGTGAATTTAGCCGAGCATGTTAATTAAAAGACAAGCAAGATAGATAGTTAACCAACACATAGACATATTGATTAAATTAAAGTGAAGACTTATCTTTAATTAAGCATGAGGGTTCCAAGGGTTGGAAACCCTAAATGATACAGAAAATTCGTCTTAGGGTTTTGCCCTAAAAGTTCTCCACCCAAAGGTTCCACCCAATGAATGAAAAATACAAAACTATATATAGACTTTTACACTCTGACGGTGTCAGGTTATAGGGTCTGACGCCGTCAGCCAGCCGCCATAAGGTTTCTCGGATGGCCTAGATCCACTTCTGACGCCGTCACCCTTTGTTGCCTTCTGGGCCGTCACTCTTTAAGACATAACCTGACGGCCTACACCTTCTAACACCTGACGGCGTCACGTGTAAAATTCCCAAATCTTTCTGGCCCGTCATTTGTAAAATGGTTTCCACTCCTTTGTCAAGGTTTGCTGACGGCGTCACGTTGTGACTCTGACGCCGTCAGGTAGTATTTCCAGCTTCTTTTGAGACTTTGTCGTTTTCTTCACTTTTATGTTCAAAAAACGTCCAAAAATGCATGTTTTCCAAAATTTCTCTCAAAAGTACCTAAAATGACAAAAGGAACGATTTAGGGCAATATTTGATCACATTTACACGAATTAGGGCTTAAATGACCCCCTAAAAGCGTAACACTTTTCGTCTCATCAATAACCATATGATTTTTAGTAAATCATCAACTATAAACGGATTTGAGTTGTCTTTACCTATAGCCGTTTGCTCAGGACTAACCAATTCTTAAAGGAAACATCCTTGGTGAATGATAATGCTCAAATTTAACATGTTTTGAGAAGCGTTATTAGTGTTTTTGTGTATGTTATTTGGTTACTTTTATATGCTTTTGCCACTAAATCGTATCAAAGTATGTTTTTGTAGCATATGTAGCCAAATGTAGGAAAAATGGAGAAAAAGTGAAGAAAATGAAGTATATGCGATTACACGGAGATTCCCAAGTTCAAAGTCCAATCTGTGACACATTTCATAAGGAGAACCTAAGTTTTTGTCATCTCAAAGTTCCAAGTTCAAAGTTAATCAAGTTTGGATAGTGCATAAAGATCTACGCAAGAAAAGTCAACATCAAAGTTCATCAGACTTTTCATCCGATCGGTTGGAGTCCATCCGATCGGATGGCCACAATTACCACATCCATCCGATCGGTGCCAACCCACAACCGATCGGATGGACATCACTGCCTGTTTTTACCAACTTCTTGTGCACGAATCTTAGCCTTTTGTCCCAATGTTCTAGGCCCTTCTTAGTGTCTTGTTGACCAAGCTCCAGCATTTATGTCCCTATTCATTACTAGGAGTATTTGACAAGCCTAANGATCTACGCAAGAAAAGTCAACATCAAAGTTCATCAGACTTTTCATCCGATCGGTTGGAGTCCATCCGATCGGATGGCCACAATTACCACATCCATCCGATCGGTGCCAACCCACAACCGATCGGATGGACATCACTGCCTGTTTTTACCAACTTCTTGTGCACGAATCTTAGCCTTTTGTCCCAATGTTCTAGGCCCTTCTTAGTGTCTTGTTGACCAAGCTCCAGCATTTATGTCCCTATTCATTACTAGGAGTATTTGACAAGCCTAAAAGGACCCCAAGAGGACACCATTCAACACAACAATTCAAGAGATCAATTACTCTCATTACTACTCTCATTTACTATCATCATTTAGCTCTCAAAGAAGGCAAATTCATGCAGAAAGAACCAGGAACTTAGGAGGACCAAGGAAGCAACATTTGGAGGCCAAAAATCTCAAGAAATCATCACCAATACTTAGGTTATCAATACCTCATCATTTGTTATCAATTTCAAAGCATTGTAAGACTAAAAACCATGGATTCTAATGTTAAATATTCTGAGTTTATTTGCATGTTGGCTATGAGTGGCTAGTAGCATTTTTACACTTGTTTTGATGATGTTGTATGCTTAGTGATAGTTATGATTGTGATAACATGTTTTAATTCAATTTCAAGTCAATCCTAAGAACCAAGTGTACCTTAAGTTTCATAGTGACATTTGTTGAGTCAAGGTTAACTAATTGATAAAAGTTTCAAGGGTCGAAAGATTTGTTATTATTCAACTAGTTATAATCATTTGTCTATAAATGATTGCTTTTCACCATAATTATTCTTGACTAAACAAAGAAACAAGAAGTATGATTGTAATGAGAATGCTTTTATAACAGCAAATCGGATTGTTTGTAAACCTTTAATTGGATGAAAGTTTAGAATTTTATAAACAATTGTAACCTTTTTGTCTATGAATGGGTTACCTTTTTTAATGACCATTTCCTAAGAGTATTTGATTTATAATAAGAGTTTGTTCTTGTGTTGAAGATATTCACCATACCTTATGAACCTTGGATGGATCTTGAATTGATTGGTTTACACTTAAAGCTTGTTTTTATGAACTAAAATCTTGAATTTAACTTGTAGAAACAATAGATTAGACCACCATCTAATTATCACAACCAACATGTTATCAAAAGTTATCCTAATCATGTGTGTCATTAAGTAGAAAACTAGTCTAAAACAGTGTAGTTTTTAAATTATTGAATTTGCTTATTATCTTATTTGCGTACATTAGAGATTTACTTTTAGACTTGTATTCTGATTCACTCACAAATCCCTGCGAACGATCCCGACTTACCATCATATCTTGCTATTACGGACGAGTACACTTGCTCGTATGTCTTGTTTCTAGATTCGGTAATTCACCTTTATAAATTTAAAACTTGCACTAACAAAACGCACATCAAGTTTTTGGCGCCGCTGCTGGGGATTTTGATTGTGTTTCTTTTAAGTTTTTAAAAGTTCGTTCCTTTTCGCGTTCGTTTTCTAAAAAAAAAATCACAGAAGCATCCAACCGATCGGATTGCAATCCAACCGATCGGATTCCGGTTTTTTAGTTTTACCGAGCCGTCCATCCGATCGGATTGATACCCAACCGGATCGGATAGAACTTTCTGTTTTCAAAAATTTTTATTTTTAGTTCTTTCGTTTAGGTAATTGACTTGATTCTTTTGGTAGTTGTATGAACACTTGTTCTACTACTAAAAAGCTTAGTACACCTTTATCCAATCCCGAAAGTTTGTTTCGTAAGAAGAGATCTTCATCTATTCTTAATTGGTTTGATAATCTTTCCAACGAACATCCGATTTCCAATCTTTTTATACCAACCCATGGCTGACGATCAACCCATGTGGGCCCCCATTCGAACCGTAGCACCCACTCCTGGAGCTACTATTGTTGTTGCCAACCTTGGTGAAAACTTTACCATTAAAGGTCACCATCTGTAACATCTGGTAATTTTCCTAAAACCTAATCCTAGCCAAACTTCTATTTTTAGAGCCAGAAACGTTTTAAAAACTTTAAAGCATGTTAAATTTGATTTGAAGAGCGTGAGATATATTAGGAACGAGAATTTATTTGTAGACTAGCTCAGCACAACCTAGAAAAGCTCGAATTTGTTTCACTTGCCAAATTAATTGATTTATTGTGAGTTTGGGAAAAACTATGAAGTTTATGCTTGATTTTATTGGAAAAACTATTTCGAGAACGATGGCGCAAGTTTTATAATTTTTCGAGTCCGTTTGCTAAGTCATTCGAGTCCCGAACCGTTTTATGAAGAAATGAAGCTAAAAACCCACCCAGACTACTTACCCTATATAAACCCC
>LBNU01001620.1:55465-68522 GCA_014162995.1 Artemisia annua | reverse complement strand
TTCTAAAAATTAAAACAAAAATATGGCTAATTAAACAAGCTTCCAAATCACTTAATTCCAGAATTTGAGACAAATTGGTTGAAAATTGAGAAAATGAAAAATAAAAGAAAAAGGTGCTGTTTGGTGACTTACTTGGTTTGGGTCAGATTTGGAAATGGGTGAGTTTGTGGTGTGTGACTACGAAAGTCCAAGAACAGAACTTGAAAATGTTGCAATTACCTAAATGAGACTAAAATATATTAAGAACAACAACAAATGGAACTGAAAACTAAATCTATCCTAACTTCTATGTTATATCAGATCACTAAAAAAGAAAGTAGAAAACTTGTCCAAATACTTGAAATCTTTAGAAAATGGTAGAGTGTGGATTCAAAACAACTTAAATTAGTTAACCAAAGCTAAATAGACCTGATTTTTTTGGTCACAAATGGTTTTTGGTCAAAAATGGGTGTCATGCCAAACACCCCTGTTGAATCTGTTATGAAGATTTTTCAAAGCGAATGGTGAGATTTTTGATGCAAATGTGATCAAATGCATTGGTATAAGTCAGAAAACTCACAATAAGAAATAACCAAACAATAATAAGCACTATGAATGAGCATAACACAAATAAGCAAATAAGCTAGAATGTGACTGTTAACAACTAAACTAGCACAAATGGTTATCAATTCATGAAGTAAGCTACATAACACTAAACACTACCTACAACTAGCATAATAAGTATAAAATAAGCACAAATAAGCCGAACTTAAGGTAAGCTATAGTAACTATGCAAATGAACAGTGAAATTAGAAAAATGAACTTACAAAAGGCCTTTACTAAAACAAGGGTAGATGACGCCCAAACCATTCTCAAAATAACCTAATGCTTGCCACAAGCTCTAACCCATTGCCATCCATTATGCACAATGCTCCAGCTCCTTCTTCTTCTCTTGGTGCTTTTTTTTTTTTTTTTTTTTTTTTTTTTTTTTTTTTTTTTTTTTTTTTTTTTTTATTTATGTTAATAAGAAACTGAAAGGAAAACTTCTGATTTTAATTGAACACAAAACTTAAACTCACAAAAACTATAGATTATACTTTGAGAGTTTAAGTTATAAAAGTTTATAACAACTTATATCACAGAATTTAAAGACAGAAATTTAAAAAGGAAACTGAGAACTTGAATTAAACTTTGAGAAACTGAGTTACAATACAATTAAAAATACACTTGATTAAAGAGAAACTAGGCTATGAACTAAAAATTTTCATTCATAAAAATAAAATCAGTACACTAACTTAAATTAAGACTAAAAGTTTAAATAAAACTAAAACAATACTAAAACCTACTGCCTCATAAGAATGGCATACAAGGACTATTTAAACTACTCAGAATGCAAGGGTCCTCTCCTTTTCTTGTCCTCTTGTGGTTGTGTTTCTTGTGTGAGATATAAGCTGAGCTGGACCAACTTTGTGCTTGAATAATTCACAACCCTTGGATTGAATTTGGAACCATCTCTACCTTTGATTTCAACTTGGCGCCTAAATTATAACCAGGATTGCCAACTTGGCAATGGTATCCCGTGAAGGTTGTCTTGGAGATGGAGAGATGGGGTACTTTTGAGGAGGATGGTGGAGTGTGGCAGGGTGATGTTGGAGGAGGGTGGATTGTCTGGTGGGTAAAGGGTTGAAGGAAGAAGAAGATGGGGTGTTTGCCTGTGTTGTTTGACCGAAGAGTTTAAGGTAGGGAGATATAAAAACAGGGTTTTATTAATAAACGTGGGGGTGTTGGGTTTTGGGCTAAGGTTTAGTTTGGGCCAGGTTTGTGGTGGGTTTATTAATGGGATATGGTAGTGGGTTTGTGATTAGGATTAAAAGGAATCCATTTGGTTAAGTATTGGGTATAGATTTGGATTGTAGAAATAATTATGGGCTGACTTGGCCCATTAAGTGGGGTCGGGTCGGCCCATAAAATTTGGTTTCGGGTTCGGTTTTCCAATCTCTTTCCAAAACTGTATCCGGGGGTTGACTTTGACTCCGTCATAAAAATCCAAAATGCACAGTTGCTATCGAGTCGATCCAAAAATGTCTGTTTTGGCTCTGTTTTCAATCCTTTGTACCTGAAACACGCAAAAACACACTCCAAGGATATTTGTGATGTTATTTGACCATTTTTAGGTGTTTTTGGTTGTTTTGACTCCGGAAATGGAAGAAAAGATATGTGTAAAATGACACATATCAAACATGCACGAACATTTTTACTTTGATCGAAAATGCAATATATTGATTAACTGTATTTAAGTTACTAACGATCAACTATATTTAAATGTTTTTTGCAGCGCGTCAAGAAGCATTAAATAAAGAGATCGAGAAGCCACAAAAATTATATCAAGAACAAAACATGCAAAAGGCCAATGAACAACAACGATAAAGACAACAACAACAAGAACAACGCCACGGCCACCGGTGGGATGAATACTTAGCATTCATATTAATAGTACATTATAAATTAAACGTGCAATATTTTACTTCATGTAATACCGATAAACGGGCTAATACTATTGATTCGTTAGCAAGTAAGTTTATTGAAAATAATGTAACGATCTTTCAATGGATAGGTATCCTAATGTGTGTAATTAAAAAACTAAAATGAGCTACAAACATGTTACTAGAAAAAATCGCTTTTCATGTACTTATTGTATCATATCTTATCCTTATTTTTATGTGTATGAAGACATTTTTGTTTTCTTTTCGTGCGTATTTTAATTTTTTTGTTTTTTGTTTCAAGTTTGTCCCATCATTCGGAAATAAAATTTAACTAAGAGATCATGAGACTATTCATGTCTCTTGCAAGCGTTGTGTAACCATCTTAAATGCGGAGTTAATAAACCTTTTGCATATATTAATTACTTAGACCATCTATTGAAATAATGATGAAGTTCATAAGACGATAAATATATTTGGTTCTAGCAATTAACTTAACGTAACAAAAGTACCTTTTAAAATTTCAAAAACATTTTATGTTTGCAAGTGTATTCAAATAATGAAATGACATGATCCCGCAATGAATACATGACAAAAATTAGTGTTGAACATTACTCTATGAATACTTAGATACAGCCCGTGTGCAACTCACGGGTCTCAATGACTCATGCTTAGAAAATGTGTGATACCATCACAATAAAGATATTTAATGACGAAAATAAGTGCCGAAGATTACATGTCAATAAACTATTTTAAATGTGTGTCATGCTTAGAAAAGGTGTGATACCATCACAACTTAGATACATAATGACGAAAATAAGTGCCGAAGATTATGCTATGAACACTTATATACAGCCCATGTGCAACGCACGGGTTTTAAATACGTATCATGCTTAGAAAATGTATGCTACCATGACAACTTATATATATAATGACGAAAATACATGCCAAATTAAATACGTGTAAAGCTTAGATAATGTGTGATATAATGACAACTTAAATATAAAATGACGAAAATAAATGCCGAATATTACACTATGAAAACTTCTATACAGCTCATGTGCAACGCACGTGCATTACTGACTATTCAAATATAAGATATAATTTAAATATTATAAGATATAATTACCATAATAAAAAAAAATATATAATATTTCGATTTTGCTGTTGCACACGGACTCGATATAAATGTTGATAGCGTTATTGTTCAACAACAATTTTTGCTTATTTTATAAGCCCATGTGCAACGCACGGGTCTTAATTACTAGTACTGTAATATTTTGGTTCAGTGAGGGGGTGACTTGTATTATTTTAATGTTTTAATCACACATCCATTGTTTAACTAATTATGTATACAAGTGTGCAATAAAACAAATAGATTTGCCTTTGCGTCACCGTTTGGTAATCGATAGAAATTTTTTAACCAAAAAGTGAAAGAACAAATTGGTGATTTTGTTTTTTGTTTTTTTGCAAAAGTTGTTAATATTAAAAATAATCACAAATGACATCCTATATTACAATAGCTTGAGAACAAAGTTGAAATTGCTATCGTCACTTGTGAAATTGAAACTAATAGTTATAGGCAAAATTGAGCTCTTGAGCGCAACTTGAACTCCTGAACGCCAAAAATAAACTTTACAATTAAAGTAGATTCTTGAACCATCATGAACCGGGATTAATGAAACAACTAGAGCACACAATAACAAGAAAAACAATTGTTTGTCTTTAATAAGGTCGCAAACAAATTGATGATTTTGTAATTAAGAAAAAAGTCTATGATAGTTATGACTTGATGGTGACCACTATTATATTCTGTATGCAACTCTATGTTGGCTTCAAGATGCATTTCCCATTAAATATATACTAGTATGAAACAATCTTTTTCTTTAAAAGTATAATAAACAAATTAACTGATTAATTACTTTTGTTATTACTGTAGTATATACAAATATAAAAGTGGAACTTATGTCAATTTGCACTTGTAAAAGGTAAATATTTTGTCCAAACATTGCAGTCCACGATGTAAGAGACAAGTTTTCATAACTTAACCATCGAATCCCAATAGTGATTAATGGGTACTACAACAACAACAAGTGATTAGTTTTCAAATTATTGATTCACTGACGTAAACTCAGTTACTTTTAAGTTATACTTATGTTTGGCGACACGTAGCAGTAGCAGTAAGCACTAAGCAGTTGGCAGTAGCAGTAAGCTGTAAGCAGTAAGCAGTAGTTGTTTATTTAAAAAACATGTTTGTTAACGTAGCTGTAGCAGTAATTATAAAGTGTAAAATTACGAAAAAGGTCATATACACATTAAAATAAAATAAATTATTAAACAAATGGGGGTATATATGTAATTTCAGTATCTAAACGCTTGGAGCAATTCTGGAAAGCTTATTCAATAAGCATTTTTTTTGGAGCGGTTAGGATAGTTTCAACCGCTATTAGAGATGTTGCCAAACAAACTTTTCATCTAAATGCTTACCGCTTACCGCTTGTCGCTCCTAAACGCTTCCTTAACGCTTGTTGCCAAACATGACCAAGTAACACGAAGTAATAAAGTTGATTTTATAAAATTGTAACAAAATATGTTGATTTGTTTATTTACATAAATCGTCCTTGTGGTTAGGGCAAAATAGCACGTTTCATCCTTAACTCTCAAAAAATGCACGTATCGTCCTTGTGGTTGTTCATTTTGCATTGACCCGTCCTTTGACCAGACGGGCGTTTGTTTTTGTCATTAACTCGGGTCACGGGCGCCTCACATGAGGGGTAAATCCGTCCATTTATGCTGCGAAACCACAAGGACGAACCTTGTAACAAGTTTAGCTATGTGTGTGCGCTTTTTTTATTTTATTTTTTTGCCGCGTTTTTCATCGGGTTATACCCAACCCGTAAACTAAATAAACACAAGCGTACCTTTTTTCCCCTCTTTTCCAACTTGCAAGTATACTCATCAATAAAGCGTGAAGTCAACCATTTTGGATCAAGCCATTGTTTATGTCATCAAATACGCGGTTGTTAGTGAGGTATGAGCAGGAGAGTGATGGTAACATCGTTTATTCAAAACAGCAGTGAATCACAATATACCAGCAGACAAATCACAAACCCACCTGTGAAGTAAACCGACTCTCGAAAACAGTGCGAAGAAGATGAATATGTCGAGGCGTTGTTATCCTAACAAAAAGGCGGCAAGTTTTGGGTTAGGCCGAACAGCGGGCTAATATTTGGGCTAACAGATGATGACGTAAGATGGCGTCAGTGGCACGCTTCCATAAGTCCGCCCTTACATTATATATATAGTAATATGAAAACTTTAATACGAGTACATCCACTTTACTATATAAGGAACACAGTAGTTTTTTATATTCATTTAAATCTCTACTACATACGGAGAAAATAGTCAAACATTTGATATTGTTTAAAAGTCTCAAAATGAAAAATATTTTTTTAAAAAAAAAACATATATCTTATGGTTAAAATACTTTTCATATCAACGGTTGTTTCTTTATGTCATTATGAGTTGAGTCAGCCGCGCGTTGCTGCGGGTTTTTGGCTGTAAACTTTTATAGCAAAAATATACATGTCATTTTCATACCATGTTAAGTTAGCAGAGAGTTAGTATCGGATCAACGATCGTTACCCCCTTACAAAACATGAAATGACCAGAAAGTTCAAAATTATGTCGCTCTTACAAGCATCAAAACTACATCGTTTTCCACGTCATATTAACGTTAGTATAATATAATATAATCTAATTATAGCCAATTGTGTGGTAACGTGCACTGACGGGAGCGATGTTTAAATTGCTTTTATTATTATTATTATTATTATTATTATTATTATTATTATTATTATTATTATTATTATTATTATTATTATTATTATTATTATTATTATTATTATTGTTGATACAAAAGTTGGGCGTTCCTTGTTTGGGTTTCTGTTCTCATACCAATCAGATCTTAATGCTCTTGAGACCTGCGCACTAAGAAAGTAACAGACACCGTTAGGTTTATCGAGGGATTGTTTCCCCCGATTATCCTCCGGCGTGAGAGTAAGTAATCGATTTAGGGTTGTGAAGAGTTTTTAGGGTTGTCAGTCGTACCTTAGACGAGAGCTATGATGCCCTATATATATACACGTAACCGATAAGGTTTCGTGCTCCTCACTCTTCGGTGTATCCACCGATATCGGATATTCGATATATATCTCCTTATTTAGGAGATATCCTATATCTTAATCCATAAATAGTTTTGGGTTTGGGCCC
This sequence comes from Artemisia annua, assembly GCA_014162995.1. Taxonomy (NCBI): domain Eukaryota; kingdom Viridiplantae; phylum Streptophyta; class Magnoliopsida; order Asterales; family Asteraceae; genus Artemisia; species Artemisia annua. The sequence goes on along the minus strand of LBNU01001620.1, from coordinate 61,791 downwards.
CGTGAGCCCAAACCGTCTAATTGGTAGCCCAATTATTATTATCGTAGCCCACTCGTGGTGGGCTTAATGTTAGTGAGTCATGATATTCGGGTTCGTGACCCGAATATAGACTATACGTCATCATGTCCCCCCAGTCTAGTGTGCGCAGGGTAAAACCTGCGGATGCTAGACTAATAACCGTATCGAACTTATTTCCGACGCGTACGCGGGAAAAATGCAAAATAAGACCGCCAAAAATACACGTAGGATGTACCTAGTCCAAAAAAGTTCATTAGAAGTACCTCGGGAAATGGGGAGGCTATCCACGTGTCCTGTATCGTTTCATTTCCCAGCCACACGATTTGAGTTCGTGGGTTACACGTGTCGCGCATCTATGGTGAGCAGAATACTATATAACCACCTCCTCCTTTTACTGTGTTTATCACAGTGAAAAGCGTTTTATCTCCATTTGCAAAGCTTCAAAACTTCCTTTCAAACACTCTTCTACGCATTAGGTAATCAGCGCGTGCGCTTATTATTTAGAAATATGGTACTTCAATTACATGACTTCACCGCCGATATGTCCGAGGAAGAACTGACGCAGTTTACCTCGGACTACTTCATTCCGTTGGCCTTGCACCCAGAGGTGCCAGGTCCCGATGACACCATCGCGGACTTCCCCTTTGGGAAGGTTGGGGTTTATACGCGCTTTTTCGAATGGGCGAATCAGCGCGTACCCCTATCCATATTTTTGAGTGATATTCTCAATTACTACGAACTCCACATCTCGCAGTTGCACTATATTGGCGCTGCGAAGATTTCTAACTTCGAGGTTAACTGTCGCTTGTTAGCGGTTAACCCCACCGTCCATTTATTCCGCGCGTTCTATGATAAGACGTGGTTAAATGGATGGGTCACCTTCTCCAAGCGTGTAGGTAAACTACAGTGTTATACGGAGAAGGTGGATTCCTTGCGCAACTGGAGGGAGAAGTTCTTTTGGATCGATGCCGCCGTCTTTCCTTCTAACTTCGCCTTTTATACCCGGGCTACCTTACCGAGGGATGAGCGCCCACCTGCTGGATGGTACAACGCTGACCATGCGGACATCATTGATGAGAACCGCATCCCAATTAATTCGTACCCGGAGGAGTTCCTGGTGCACATGGGCATTAGCCGGAACTTCTTCCTTCCTGATACGGAGGTGCCAACGTTCTTGGACGGGAATGGTCGGGGTGGGTGCTCGTCCTTCATATTTTCTGTCATTTTTATTGTAAGCGCTCTTCTCTTTCCATAAGTTATGTAACCTGTGTATATGTTTGTGTTTTTGCAGAAATGGATTTGTTCGGCGTTGTTCGCCTGGAGAAGCCCAGAACGGTTACGGTGGGGATGCGCCCACTGAGGCAGGGTGAAACACCCATACTAGTTGCGACTGCTGGGCGCGTCGTGGAGATGGCTGCTGAAGAGCCAGAGGGTTCTCCTTCTACGGTGTTGCAAGCGACGCCGGTGCAGAGCGTGGCCCCGTCGTTGGAACAGGCACCAGATGCTGCGCAGCCTCCTCCTGACTCCGACAACATTGTGAGGATCATTGTAGATGATTCTGAGGAGGAGGGCGAGCAGAACCAGCCATTGACGCGCAAGCGTGCGCCTGCTGGTGGTTATGGTGAGGGTCCTTCCAAGAGGCCGCGTTCTGAGGCTGAGGAAGGTGCATCTTTTACGGATGCGCACATGGAGTAAGTACCCTTTAAATATTATAAGCTTATGCCAGTTTGTAGATTGTTTCTAACTGTGTTAATTCGTTTCTGCAGTGTGGATGCTGAGAAGGCTGGAGAGGGCGCATCCACAACTGAGGTGGAGGAAGAAGTGGCCTTGTCTCCTCCTCCCATGTAAGTATTTTAGATAGTATACTTACAGTTTCTTGTATTCTTCTAAGCTTTCATATGCTGACGTAATTTAATGTTGTACTTTGTCTTTTCGCGTAGTGAGCAGCCGGCTGAGGATGCTGGCGTACAAGATGGGAGTTCATCGCCCTCGGTGAGTCCCTTTTTAGATGGGGGGTTACACCGAGGGACATAGGGGAGGAGTCCAAGTCTTTGGACTCTTCGATGGAGGAGTTGGCCTCCATTGCTGCGAGCCAATCCGAGCTGGTGGCGCGGGTGAGGACGGGCTATGCTGGGGAGAGTAGCCATTCTTCCCAGAAGGATGAAGAGATCGCCAAGCTGAAGGCGCAGTTGGCGGCTGCTCAGGTTGAGCTGGCAAGCTCTAAAGCCGAGCTGATGGACTCCAAAGCTGAATTGGAGCGCGCAGATGCATCTGCGCGGAGGCTGGCCGATGGGAGGATTGCTCTCATGGCCCAAGTGAAGAAGGAGCAAGCCTCCTTTGCGCAGTACCAGGCCAAATGCATGTGGGCGCTGAAGTACTTGGAGCGCAACAAGGCCAACCTGTTCTTTCAGCTGGATCAGTTCCGCAGTGTTGTGGAGATTGCGTTGAAGAGGCAGGAGGAGAAGCTCCGCAAACTCAGCATTGAGTATGATGAGGAGTTGTATCCTCATATGGTTTAGTCTGTGGCTGAGCGCAGGTAAATTCTGTTGCTTCTTTTATTCCCTGTTTATATGTTTAGACTTTTCATCATACTAACACTTGTGTTATTTTGTAGGTGGTTGATCAGTCATGGTCTTCGCCTGGCCGCCATGTGTACGCTGGAGTCTCCAGAGATCACCACGGCCTTTGGAAAGGTGGTTGAGTGCGCCGTTGCGCATGGCAAGACCGTGGCTGCTGACAAGCTGGACGAGGCTAAGCTGTTGATCGTGCCGCTTGCTGAGGTTCCTGGCTACAAGGCAAGCGCCCATGCTGAGCTTATCGCTGCCATGGAAGAGCTGAAGAAGCTCGAGCTTCCCCACATCTCACGGTTGGAGCGTGATCAGGATTATCCGATCAACGTGATTATGGCGGGGCTCACTTTGCCAAGGCATCTGCGTGATGACGCTGATCAGCAGCCAGACTTCTACCTAAAGCCTGACATGGCGCAGTTGAAGGTACCTCTCTTTGCTCAACCGCGTGATATTCTGAATCCATTCCTTATTGAGAAAGAGATATCTTTGAAGAGATCTTTAACTGCTCACGCCTCCAGGCTTGCCAGGAAGAAGGGCGTAAAAGGGAAGGCCATTTTGTGCGGCCTCGGCGCAGCTCATCTGCCTAGGTCGGATGGTGTACCAGTCACAGTGGCCACCGTGTCCCTCAGCGATGCTGAGTTGCTGAAAAGACTTAGTGATGCTAAGGAAGCAGCTTTTTGTGGAAGCTCCAGCCAGCTAAGGCGTACACATAGCTTCTAGGCTTTTTGTACTTAGCTTTTAGTTTTTGAACAGATTTTGTATAAACTTGTTGTATATATAAAAAAGTTCTTTTGTACTTAGCATTTTTATACTTCCCAAGTACTTATGCTTTTGAACTCGTTGTTCTTTTGTGGATATTTAAGCGCAATACTGGACATGCTTTGTTGAGGTCTGTGAAGTCCGGCGGGCATGCTTTGTTGAGGTCTGTGAAGTGCACGCACATTCGCCAACTGCCATCGCTCTTTTTAACCATAACTGGATTAGACAGCCAGTCATGATAATAGACTTCTCGCATGATGCCTGCGTCCACAAGCTTGTGTACTTCCTCCAAGATGGCTTTCGTGCGCTCTGGAGCTTGGCCGCGCTTCTTTTGCCTTATTGGTGGATATCCTTGTCGGATTTGTAGCTTGTGTTCTGAGATCGACCGAGGTACGCCAGTCATGTGTTTCGGCTCCCATGCGAAGACATCCAGATTTTTCTGCAGGAGTGCGCACACAGCTGCTTTCCCTTTATCCGACAGCGAACCTCCAATTGACACCTGTTGTTCAGGGTAATCAGGGTGTATTGCCACTTTTAAGTTTGGTATCTTGGCTGCGCCATGTTCTGGAGTGTGCGTTGCCTCACATGTAACTGTATTACATTCTTCGGGAGGCACAGCGTTGTTGTAAAGGGTGACAATGCCGCCTTCTACTGGGAATTTTAGCATTCCATGTGCCGTGGATGGCACTGCGCGGAGGGCTGATATTCCTGATCTTCCGATGATGCCATTGTATGGCGAGGGAGATCTAATCACCATAAAGTTCATCCATGCTTTTGTGGAGTGCTCCTTGTTGCCGACCGTGACTAGCAGCCGTAGTTGTCCTATTGGCCATATTTTTTCTCTCGTAAAGCCTGTTAAAGATGATGCGGCGGGGACCAATTGGCTTTGTATCTCAGTCGTAGTCTCTTGAAACAATGTTCGTACATTATTTCCGCGGATGCTCCTCCATCAACGTACATGCGGTGGATATTGTGACCCCCCGCATATATTTCAATGGTGAGTGGCTCCGCCACTGCGTTGTCCGCAGTCAACTTGGGGAAAGAAATTTCATCGCTAGGAGAGAACCTCTGGCTGACCTTTTGCTTGACTTTGCACTGCCATGATTGTATCATGTAAATTGTGTCTGCCTTGTCTTTAGCTGGTTCTTTTTTATCCGTTGTTCGCTGTTTATCTTTCCCTTCTTTAATATTTTTGACTAAGTGATCCATCATGCCCTCTTTTACTAATTTGTCAATTAGTTGGCGTAGCTGGACGCACTCATTCGTTGTGTGGCCCTTCTGTCCATGATAGTCGCAGTACCCTGTCCCTGTGTGCTTCCCTTCTGGCATGCGCATTGGTGGGGGTTTAGGGAAGTTTGCTCCTTCTGTTGCGAATATCTCTCGCGGAGTTTTTGTCAACGGGGTATACTTGTCATTTCCCCGTGCGCCTCCATCATTACGATAGCTTTTATTACGATTACCGCTATGGTCATTGGATTGTCTCCTTGACTGTTCTTGCGGTCTGTAATTAGAGTATCCGTTCTTGCTATGTNTTTAGGGAAGTTTGCTCCTTCTGTTGCGAATATCTCTCGCGGAGTTTTTGTCAACGGGGTATACTTGTCATTTCCCCGTGCGCCTCCATCATTACGATAGCTTTTATTACGATTACCGCTATGGTCATTGGATTGTCTCCTTGACTGTTCTTGCGGTCTGTAATTAGAGTATCCGTTCTTGCTATGTGCGACAGCAACTTCTCCTTGGATAAAAGACCTTGTGCGTTTCATTAATTCATCAAAGGTTTGGGGAACTTTATCATTTAATTTTTTGATAAGCTCTTGGTTATTTATCCCATTTATGAATCCTGAAATTTTTAGTATTTCAGGACACGCCTTGACGTGTATGCATTCGTCTTTGAAGCGCTCCATGAAAGCGCTCGTTGATTCCCCTTGGCGCTGTTTAATCCTGGCCAATTCTACTGGGTCCTTAGCGCCCTTCTTTCTTTGTGTGAAGTTCAAGCGGAATGCTTTCCGCAACTCTTCATACCCCTTTATACTTCTTCGTGGAAGTTTGCTAAACCAAGTTCGCGCATTCCCCACCAATGTGGAATTAAACATATGGCACCACACAGGTTGTGGCCAATTTTCGATGCTAGCAGAGGATTCGAAAATTTTTAGGTGATCATCAGGGTCACCCGTTCCATCATATGTTTTAACATTGGAAGGCATGCGCCTTTTCTTGTTGTCCGAATAATNTGCTAAACCAAGTTCGCGCATTCCCCACCAATGTGGAATTAAACATATGGCACCACACAGGTTGTGGCCAATTTTCGATGCTAGCAGAGGATTCGAAAATTTTTAGGTGATCATCAGGGTCACCCGTTCCATCATATGTTTTAACATTGGAAGGCATGCGCCTTTTCTTGTTGTCCGAATAATCGTTGATGCGCTTTGAGAACGCATCAACCTTTTGGCGACGCCAAGGAAGGGATATGTCCTCGTCCTCTTCCTCGCGACGTCTTCCTCTGGACTTCCAGTGTCCCGTTTCTTTATCCTCGTTGTCCGAGGAGCTGCTCGAGGAAGAATCATTTCTTTTACGGCGCTTGCGCCGTTTTTCTTCGGAGTCTGAGCTAGAGGGACTTTCACTTGGGAAAAATCGTCTCCCTGGTCTGTCGTGAACTCTTCTGCTTCCAGATCTAGAAGAGTCCTCGCTTGGTGAGCGTCGTGGTCCGAGTCTATCGTGGACTCTGCGACTACCTAGCCTAGAGTGGATGTTAGTGCGTCGCTCATTACCCTCGTACTCCTCCGAGTACTGCGAATTAGATGTTGTACCGAGCCTAGAGTGGACATCAGTCCGCCTCTCGTTATTCTCGTGCTCTAGGTAGCGCGGTGGGGATGTTCCATCGAAGTCAAACCGAGCGTGTAAGTTCTGGCTCAGCCTTCTTCTTGCCTCCTCTTGGAGGAGATTGGTCAACGTTTCGTAATTTTTGGATACAAAATTTTT
>LBNU01001620.1:22338-46712 GCA_014162995.1 Artemisia annua | reverse complement strand
AAAAAAAAGGATATGAATGTACCAAATTTTTTGTTGAATGCATTAAGAACAAAAAGAAATTAACGGTTAACGAACATGAAAGAAAAAAAAGTATCAAAGTGGCACACAAGAACAAAGTATCAAAGCATAGCCCGTTCGATGGGCGAGCAAGCGTTATAAATATTGTTAAAAAAACTTAAGTTAACAAAAAAATTAGTTATAGGTATATCCAACACTCAAATGAGTATTTGAAACACTAAATTGTTGTTGCAATAATATTGTTTCTCGATTATAACTAACACATTACCTTTGCATAAAGAGTGAACAAAGTAAGTGTTGAATGCATAAAGAAAGGGTACATTTGGTAATCACTTGTGCAAATACCCATTCGATTAGACAGTCAATATCACTTCTGTTCACCTATGTTTGTGACAAACTGAATTGAAGCCCCAGAGAATGTAAGTTGGTAAGTATTAAAACGGAAAGAGATAACAACTTATTAAACAACTTTTAGATCTAAACTCAGTGTATCAAGTATTCACATATTTTTTTCAAAACGTCTAAGATCATGATCATTAGAGGAGCATGAAATGTTTACTTACCCAATGTAATCTTTATCGAAGTATTGGAATGCGGTGTAGAGATGTTCTTTTCTATCCATTCTGTTCATTTGCATTGTTGCTGTGATGAACTCGTCGTAGTCTATGGTCCCATTTCCATTTGCAACAGCCTGTTATATTTTCATTTTTTCAGGTGACCAATGAGGTTTGCAAGTCAGTTTGTATCTGTGAGGTCTAATAAGAACTGAAATAGTCATATAGAACTTGTAGGTACGGGTATCTTACAGATTCCATTAGTTGTTTAACTTCGTTTTTGGTTAGCTTCGTCCTTTGTTTGTTGTTCCATATTTAGTTTCATTCATGGTTGAAAAATACATAGTGCCAATTTTTTAACCTTCAATGGATTTTTTAACGGCATATACACTAAAGTGGACATGTCTTCCAAGGGACTTGTGTGACAACTGGTAAAATTGAGAACCAGACTTAAAATTCCGTATTATAAATAAAAGGAATCGTTAATATTATTAAAACGGTTTTTCAGAAATTACGAGAATTGGTGATTGACTATGTGGTATGTGATGCGTGTGGTTGATTATTTGTGTGGAATAGTATGTCGTTAGACCATTTCTATGGCGTTAAGTTAGGCACTACTTCGACTCTGGCACTAAGAAACCTAATAATATGTAAAATATATTTTGTTACTCAAAAATAAACGGAGACGTATTTATAGTCACAGTTCGTGAATAAACTATTTTGAAATAAAGACGAGTATGTAAACGTGTGTTGAGGATTTTGATAACAAATATGGGCTCGGGAAGTGAGAGTCGGGATTTAACGAGAAATGATTACATTTTGATTTTATAAACGTGTTGATTATCAAATTGGATGGGAAAACATATTTAAAATGAATGGTGGTGATTTAAAAATTTTGTTGACGATGTTTGGTAAATTTCGTGAATAAAAGTATATACTTTCGGGAGAGTTTACTAGAAATTACACCGTAAGTCCTTGTTTTAGCACCTTATTAAAAAATAAATAAAGTTGAGGGACCATTTTATAAAATTCAGGTATAATAACCCTAACCTAACCCTTCTCTTTCATTTCACCACCCACCACATCACCTCTCATATCTCTTTCCTTCTCTCTTTAAACCACCGGTTGCCGCCACCCTTGCAGCCACCACCGCCGACCTCACCACTACACCACCACCCTAAAAACACTCAACTTCATCTTCTCTTTCACCTCATGTATCTCACGCGCCACTAAAACTACCGTAACATCACTTTTATTCACTGCCGCCGTCAAGAACCGCCACCACCAGCATTCTTAACCTCCTAAATAGTAGATCTATTGAAGAAATGGTAAGGAAACACGTTTATACGTGTGAGTTGACTCGGTCACGAGTCAAACTCGTGATTTATTAGTTTTTGGGTTAGATAACGAATGGGTTCCAAGTTTTTTTTTAGTAAATAAAAATGGTTGAAAACTGAAAATGGTATCGTGTAAGTGTGTTCGTGTGTTGAGTGAGTGCAAACCGTGAGCATAAGCTCACGGTATTATTGATGTTTCGTTCTTGTTGATATTCTTGTTGTTTATTTTGTTCTTGGTTCAGATGTGGAATTATTTGGTGGATCGAGTGGATTTGAAACATGGGTTCGGGATTAGATTTGGGTGTTAGGTTGTTTAGCCGAGACCCCAAGGCCAAGGGCCGTGGGTTTTGGTTCGTTGGCAGCCAAGCCGAGACCAATTGGTCTCGGCAATGGTCCTTTTGGTCGACTTATGTTGTTATTTTTGATATGTTATTGTTTTGATTGCATTTGTCATGATTTAATTGGGTTTTTGACATAAATGGTTGCCGTTATGGTTTCCGGCTAAAAATTGGTTAAATACTAGTCAAAGTGACGATATATATATTTTAGTTGATGAAGTACTTGTTTGACGATATGTTAATATGGCTTATGGTGATACATTGGTTAATAGAAATTTGAGATAAATGTTTGAGCGCATAAACTAGTCAATATGAGATTTAGTGTGGTAATGAAACGTGGTTTAATGTTAGTTGTCGATATATAGTGTTTTGGCAAAAGATATTGATTAATGGTCTATGAGTTTCTTTTCGTTAAGTGCTATATGATAACGGGGTGTATTATATTTTGTTGGCTATATGACTTGGTTATGAATTTTAATTGTTGATAAATATATTTTGTGACTAACGATTATGTTGTTATTGTGATATTGAGAAATAGACTACTTGGTTGTGATTTACCGGAGTTATAAGGATGAGAACTTTTAGAATGACGGAGATAGGTTAGTACGAGAGCCGTAGACGGCCTCGCATTGTTGTAGTTTGTGAAGTGTGGATTGGATATCGGGATATATTGGATTGATTATATTATGACGATACATTCTTTGAGACTTTGTGCACGTTGAGGTCGCCTTGACTCTCTAGTCTTGGTTGGCTTCAACAATGCCGTTACATGGACTTTGGACTTTGACTAGTTATGTGGACCGGGAAGTCATGACTCGGACACGTGGACTCGAATAAATAATAATTCGTTTAATATCGTTTATTACGATTAACTTATATATAATATGAGTATAAATATATATATGTGTGTAAACGTGTATATATATAACCACTTATATAATAAATAAGTAACGTAATAAATAAATAATAACGTAACGATAACTATTAACTATTAAGTTAGATTAATATTTATCAGAACCTTATTAAATGAATATATAACGAATTTGCATTACGATCTAATAACGGAAATATTCTTGAATAAGGACAATCATGGTTTTCAAAAACAAATGATTTCTTCGACATGAATTATTAAATATTCGAGTGCACGCTAAACTAGTCCAAAGCTAATTTTCTTGTGATAACTAAGTTTACCCTATTAGTAGTAAAGTTTCGGATTTATTTAATGTTGATAGGTCATTAATATTGTTGTTGGACCTATTGGACTACGAGTCCAATAGGAGCTCAATAAAAATATTAAGCGACAACATTAACGAGAAATACATCCTATGACTAATATATATATGATATAACTTGGGGATCAATAAGTAATAGGTAAATGGTTGGACTTATAGAGTTAACGAATTTGATAAGCAATCAATCCTTCATACGTTGACTTATCGACTCATGAGGTCATATCATTCGACCTTGACCTTTATGTGCAACATGGTTTTGGAATGCTATATGTCTTGAATGCGGATATGTGCATATGTGAACTACTTGGTTTACTTGAGGCTTATGCCGCTATGTGATTTCGTGATTTATGCATCTATGATCATTATTGAGGTACTTATTTGGCGTGAGTTCACTTGAGTCGAGACTTTGTCTCTAACGCACACTCACACACACGACGATACCAAACGATACCAAACCCTAACAAATGATTTCCCAAAGTTATTAATAGAATACGTTCGGGATTGAGAAATATTTGTTTGAGATTTATACTGAGGCGTATTGATATTATTAGGTAGTGCCTAGTCAGTGGTCGCCGTTGCATGATAGTTGATACTTTCTTTTCTTCTGTTGATATTTGTGCTATTTGCTGGACCTGAGGTGAGTTCATAGCCCCACTTTTACTCGTATTTCAATTGTTTTAAATTGTTTTCTAAACTTGGGGGAGAAAGCATGCTGCTAGTTTTCTTGGACCTGCTACTACTTCGTTTTGCTATTGTGTTGACTAGTTTTAGGATAGACGGAAGTAGACGTTGACCTAGAGCTAGGGCGCTTTGACCCTAGTTTGGAATATACTCTGCTGCGGCCTAGATTCGGGGCAGTAATGGGTGGTTCCTTGCTGTGGCCTGACTAGTGACCGTTGAGGGGCCCGCTCACTATGACCATTCATCTTGCCTAAGATGATAAACTATTGATTGCGATTACGATGAGGTTGGATTGTGATGTCTATGCCTGCTCTAGTTACACATAGCGCTAATTCCTTCAGGTCCCGTATTGTTTTAACTTTAAACCTATGAACTCACCAGCGTTGCTGATTTTTAGCATGTCTTTCTCAGGTTTCTAAGGTGTTAGAATGACTTACGTGCATTTGGAGGCTTGGCAATTGGTGTGTCTGAAGGATCGACGAAAATTCTGATTTTACTATGAGGACCTATCTTTTATTCATTTATGGGCTTTCCTCTACTAGATCGATGAATGCAAATTTTGTAACCAAATGATGGATTTCCTTTTGCATTCAAAAATATGCTATTTCGTTATCTATACTTGTGATGTCTACCCATTGTAGTAGCACCCCGAAAACTTGTTAAGTCTCCCGCTGTACGAATTTTGGGGGTGTTACAGATTGGTATTCAGAGCCAAGGTTATAGAGAACTAGGTAATTTTCAAAACCTAAACTATAACCATTTTCATAAAACTCTTTTCATTAAAATCGATCCTCGACCGACGCCTGCCAGCTGCCAAGCCAAAGTATTCCCCTTTAAGATAAGTTTTGAATGCTATGAGAATATGAAATGATTATTTTGGGATAGATGCGAGAACTTAAGTATGCGATTTGAACATTTCACTATGATTGTTGGACTTGAGAGTATATAAGTATATGATGCGTTCGTGATTTGGAAGTTAGACGCGGGAAACTAGTGTTGCGTTAGGACTTCACTATTCCCTTTGCGTGTTTATTTGATGATCTTGACGTTATGTTTGGTAAGTGATTGAGACGATTTGGAAATCATTGGAAGCCTCGGTTTTATGATCGAATGGCATATTGAGAATTATTCGAGCTTGATTAAGCATGATTAGAGCAATGCGGGATGCATTGACTTTTTGATTTGGATATAGTTGAGAATTATATGATAATTGATTTGGACTTATGCGCCCTTGAACGTATATTGAGTTATGTGATTATTGCGTTAATGGTATATTGGGAATTATGTGGTATTAGAATTGAGATTATATTTGATTGATGAGATATGTGGTATATTGATTTGGAAGATTTGGTTATTGCTTGAGTTACGGGTTGGTTTAACGGTAATAAACCAGACCGCAACAGTTATCGGACTTGTGGGTTGACGAACCCAATAGGCCCGATAAGTGCGTCGGAGGAAATTTATTAGCGTATGACCCACCCTTATGACTTGTAAATTATGTGTGATGCCCTAAATATGATAATTATATACCACCGTTGTCATAGACCGTACCTCCTCCCTATCCAGCCCTCACTAATCGATTCTAGAGCGGTAACATACCCGTATGTTCCGTCATATTCGTTATCAGTTAATGTTGAGATCGGACATTCGTCCTATTGTTCTGAAATGCCATCTAGCATCATCTGAGAAACCACCTTAAAACTATTGCGTTAAGAGTACGAATAGTTGTGGATTTGATTGTTGCGAACCCCGAATCGAATAATTCTGGGTTAGATATCCTAGCTTTTAGCTACCAACGCTGCTTCTATTTCGCCGTTGATGAAATTTGGAAGATCTGGTATCGACACGATAGTGATGGATGCTCATACTAGTGCTGCGCGAGCACATCTAGTCGATGCTATTCACAAAGGTTGTTGTAGTCAGCCTTAGTCATTCCAAGCTAAACTACGAACAACCCGGTTCCACCAAGACGTGTTGCGGCGAGTCGAGCACTATAGATCAGTTAGTGACCCAACGAGTGGTAGAGATAATAACTGAGGCAAGTCACTCAAACCCTTCTGCTAGAACTTCATGAACCGCCAACGACGCCTGTAAGGGAGCGTATGAGGGGTTATGGAGTCGCATGGAAATTGAATTGGAGGGATCGAGGAGGTTGTTGGTCTGATGCGTTGAAGAGGAAGGAAATCCAAGGCGAAGGAGACCTTGTTCACTCGATAGGAGCATCGAGGTGACTTATTCTATGTTTTGAGGAGAATTTAAGGCGATATTGTCTAGAAACTACTCATTGGTGGGGAAGTGAGAACGATAAGAGATTGAAGTATGGAATTATGAGGCGAAAGGCATCGACATGCCAAGCTAAGCCTGTAAGTTCTAGGAGCTGTCACTACAGTGACTTGAGATAGCTCATACCGAAGCGCATAAGATAGAGCACTACATGGATGGACTGCCCTCATCTAACGAGGATGACGTGTTACCTGGTGACGAACTACACTTCGCAGTACTTTGAATATCCAATGGGATGAGATACGACTAAGGAAGTGGTTGACAACAAGAGGTAGTGGGAAGACCACTCAAGAACGAGAAGTTGAATTTTTGAAGCACGAGGTGAGAGGTACTGAGCTACAAACCTACACTCACCGCTTCTTTAAGATATTCCAATAGTGCCCTGATATGGTAAGGAGTGAGGCTTGTGAGATCGAGCGTTACATTGAAGGATTGTCTTAACCAATCCGAGACAATGTAATCTCGGCCGAGATAACTAGCCTACTCGACACCATAAAGCAGGCACGGGCTTGTATGAACCCATTAGTTGGTGATGTTGTCGCTGAGATAGCGAAAAACAAGAGGAAATGGGAAGAATTCGTAAAAGGTGAGAGAAAACTAGATGGACGACAGGAAGTCGTTGAGGCTTATGCTACCAAAGCTGGGGGAAATCTGAGATACACTGAGACTCAACCTAAGTGCGACCGTTGCGAGCTCCACCACTCTGGTTGGTGTGTTGAGACGCGTCGTAAGTGTTGTAGGTTGGACACTTAGCTAGAGAACATAGATCTAAGATCCATGCATTGGTTCAGATAACCTTTGGGTCGGATCGGAAGGCTAGTGTCGCAAGTGTTAAACGGAGAAAGAAGGAACATTACGCGAATGAGTATTGGAGACCGTAGAAACGAGGGAGTTGTAGAGCTAAAGGAAAATCGAGAAGGAAGAGGATACATGGAGTAAGACGTGACGTCAAGGAATGACTGTCCTAGGAATGATATCATGTAGAATTTCTTAAGTTTCTTTGTTCTGAGACCCTTGTGATATGCCTGCAAGAATCGTGCGAGCTTAGGACCCTCTTCTATCCGTTACCTTTTCTATGATCATTTTTCTTATTCATCCTTGCTAGTATCTAATGCTTTACTTCATCTACCGTGACTGTTTATATCATTACCTCCTATCAGCTGCGATCATCAACTCGAATACGGTTCTCAAACCTGAAAGAGTTGATCACTCGTTCTTGTAACTAAACTCAGCATGACATCATTGGACCTCAATTATACAAAGACTGGCCACCTATGTATAATTCAGGTAGGAATCATGTGATGCTAAGAGTAGTTGCTTAAACCCTCATCGAAAAATTAATTTTTCTCATCCTCTATCCAAAAGCTTTCATTTAAAAGTGATTTTATTCCTCTACCGTCCAATGAAATCCAGCCGTAATCGACGCCGTACTTTGAGTCCGAATATTCCATTACGCTAATTTTTGTCCTGGAAAGAGAAACTCCTTTGCGTAGCATCTTATGCAACCCTACCTTTCTGATAATTCTAGAACCCTGAGCGATGCATAGACGAAGACTTCGGGTTGGACGAATTCCTGATGACTCATGATCTCGTAAGTGGTAGAGAGATGTGCTTGCTTGTAGCAATCATGTCATACATTACGACGATTAAATTTCGGGAGCAATTAACTTATAGTAGGAGCGAGTGAACACCTGCCTTGTTACTGAGAAGGAGAAGAATGAAAAACGTAGAGAATGCGTGCCAATCGTTCGGATTCCCCAGGAATAGTCCTAGACGACTTGCCGGGATCCCACCTGTTAGACAAGTGAAACTTCCAATCGAGTTAAGATCTGGTGCTGCATCCGTAGCCCAAATACCTCACCAAACCGCCGTATTGAACTGGAAGAGCCTTCGAAAAGATTGACAGAGTTGTCAAAGAAGGGGGTTCACGCGGCTGAGTTTGTCAACATAGGGAGCTCTGGTGAGACCTATAAGGAAGGAGAATAGATGTTTTTGCGTATGCCCAAACTGTAAGAGTTGAATAAGCTACTGATGAAAATTCGATGCCCGTTACCGAAGATAGATGATCTGTTCGATCAACTCCGATGTTCGAGCGAAATGTCAAAGGAACAACCCACGATTTTGATACTGCCAGCAGCGATGGATTGGGAAGAGAGAAATCCCGAAGACTACGTTCATACTTGTTGTGGTTAGTGTAGCCCTAAAGTGTGTCTGATGGTCAGCCGTCGCCTAACCGCCTCCAGGAATCGCTGATGAGAACTTTAATAGGATGGGTTGCGATATTATTCGACCCCAGATATCCTAAAACCACTGAGAAAAGTGTGTAGAGAAACATGAAGGACACCTATCCTAGCTGTTTCAGGAAAGTGTAGACGCTGTTACAAGATTTTGATGTTTTGTATAAAGAATCCCGAAATGTTTGATGTGTATGAAGAAGGAGTAGATTACGTCCCTCGCCAAAGTGAGATGTGCGAGAAAAGCCATGTATTCCGGAGTGAACTTTGGGTGCGGTTGTAATTACACCCAGAATCTGGGAGATAATACTGGTAGTGTACAAGGTGTATAGTATACACCCAACATGAGGGTACGACATACCCTAGACCGGAAAGAACGGACCGACAAGGTAGAGTAGTTAAAGAGAACTACATGGTGGTAACTACTGCAAAGATTTGCTATTATAGGTGTAAGGAGAATGTGTTGCTGACGCTTCTAGTTAAGCAGTATATACGCACATTGAAACCGCTTGATGAATATTGACTTTTAGCCGTAGGTACCTATTTGTTGTTTTGAGCAATTCCTGAATTGAGCCAAATCATCGACGACGTTAAATTCTTATTTCTTAACGACTTGATACACGGTCTAATCTCGTGACAGTTCTTGTTTGATGAGTTGCAAGATTAAGCAAAAATCAAGTTGTTATGGGGTTTAAGGTTTCGGTGATTTTGCTCGAAGACGGGAAAGCTTATTCCATCGAAATAGGCTACCTGATGATTGCCTTTGATTAACACGCTGGGATTGTCAAAAGAGAAGAATTGACAGCTATGGGAACCTTTTCGGTAGGTTGGAGAATAGGAATGGATACGTAGACTGTTCAGATGGAACCTTATCCTTTAAGGATAAAAGTTGGATACCTCCTCACGGAGTATCCAAGGTTGGATAGTGCACGAGAGCACGAATGAGGATACTCTAGTCATTTCAAATTGGATAAGATGTATTATGATCAGAAGTAGCAATATGGATGACCGAGCATAGAGGTTGACATTGCAATATATGTCAACGAATGCTAAGAGTGTCGAGAGACAAACGTCAGACACTAGAGATCATTACGTTTTGTAACAATTCAAATTTCGAGTCATGAGTGGAAGAGGACCACTGTGGAATTGTCATCAAATTTCCAAGAACAGATAGTGGTTGTAATACCATCTGGGAAATTATGATCACCTTATTGAATCTAGTTGTCTTTGCGTTATTGACAAGTAATAGTAAGGATAAGATTGATCATTGTTCTTGAGAGGAGTTGACTTCCGGGCATAGAGTGCCGATTTCTATCACGTCTCGTTTTATGCTGAAGTTCTGGAAAACTCTACAGATGACCTTGAAGACGAGTGGTAATAGGAGTATTACGTAACCTCCCCAATTAGATGGTCAGAGTAAGAGAATCGTTTCGTACGTCGAGAATAAAGCCTTGAGCTGCCATTAGTAACTTTGAAAGGAGGCTAGGAGAGACATCCGTCCCTCCCCAAACTTTCCTGAGTTAATGAAAAGTCGCCCGACGTTGAGATCATGTCGTTCGAAATTCTTTATGGTTGTATGTACCAACCTAAGACTCGCTAAGCTGGAATTGGAGACAGCAAATTTGCTATATCGATTTTCATTCGTGAGACCGCCGAAATGAATATTAAGATCTGAAGGGTAGAGCAAGAGGATGATTAAGGTGTCACCTAGAGATGGTGTAATACGTTGAGTAAAAGTGAAAAACTTAATCCTTGCTATCCTGTTTTGCTCAAGAATTCTTACTAGATCTAACTCGCGATACCCGTATTTTATCGGGACTTGGAGAAGTCCACAAGACTCTTGATGTGTAATCCGGAAGGAAACCTCCGAGAGAGATTATCGCCGTAAAATTTCTGTTCCATGATGATGGACACCAAACTCCTTTGAGGAGCTCGTTGAATTCCTATTCGTGAAAGATCTGGCAATCTAAGCCAAGTTATATCGTTATCATTGGACTCGTTGGAAAATTCTGAGATAGCCCTCCACTCACGTGGTGAGTTTGGAGAATGAAATCCAGGGAATCTATTCTATCTTTATTCGATCTTGATGAGTAATCCCAAGTGAAACCCGGGACGGGTTTCTTCTGAGGCTGGGAGGCTGTGACAACTGGTAAAATTGAGAACCGGACTTAAAATTCCGTATTATAAATAAAAGGAATCGTTAATATTATTAAAACGGTTTTTCAGAAATTACGAGAATTGGTGATTGACTATGTGGTATGTGATGCGTGTGGTTGATTATTTGTGTGGAATAGTATGTCGTTAGACCATTTCTATGGCGTTAAGTTAGGCACTACTTCGACTTTGGCACTAAGAAACCAAATAATATGTAAAATATATTTTGTTACTCAAAAATAAACGGAGACGTATTTATAGTCACAGTTCGTGAAGAAACTATTTTGAAATAAAGACGAGTATGTAAACGTGTGTTGAGGATTTTGATAACAAATATGGGCTCGGGAAGTGAGAGTCGGGATTTAACGAGAAATGATTACATTTTGATTTTATAAACGTGTTGATTATCAAATTGGATGGGAAAACATATTTAAAATGAATGGTGGTAATTTAAAAATTTTGTTGACGATGTTTGGTAAATTTCGTGAATAAACGTATATACTTTCGGTAGAGTTTACTAGAAATTACACCGTAAGTCCTTGTTTTAGCACCTTATTAGAAAATAAATAAAGTTGAGGGACCATTTTATAAAATTCAGGTATAATAACCCTAACCTAACCCTTCTCTTTCATTTCACCACCCACCACATCACCTCTCATATCTCTTTCCTTCTCTCTTTAAACCATCGGCTGCCGCCACCCTTGCAGTCACCACCGCCGACCTCACCACTACACCACCACCCTAAAAACACTCAACTCCATCTTCTCTTTCACCTCATGTATCTCACGCGCCACTAAAACTACCGTAACATCACTTTTATTCACTGCCGCCGTCAAGAACCGCCACCACCACCATTCTTAACCTCCTAAAATTGTAGATCTATTGAAGAAATGGTAAGGAAACGCGTTTATACGCGTGAGTTGACTCGGTCACGAGTCAAACTCGTGATTTATTAGTTTTTGGGTTAGATAACGAATGGGTTCCAAGTTTTTTTTAGCAAATAAAAATGGTTGAAAACTGAAAATGGTATCGTGTAAGTGTGTTCGTGTGTTGAGTGAGTGCAAACCGTGAGCATAAGCTCACGGTATTATTGATGTTTCGTTCTTGTTGATATTCTTGTTGTTTATTTTGTTCTTGGTTCAGATGTGGAATTATTTGGTGGATCGAGTGGATTTGAAACATGGGTTCGGGATTAGATTTGGGTGTTTGGTTGTTTAGCCGAGACCCCAAGACCAAGGGCCGTGGGTTTTGGTTCGTTGGCAGCCAAGCCGAGACCAATTGGTCTCGGCAATGGTCCTTTTGGTCGACTTATGTTGTTATTTTTGATATGTTATTCTTTTGATTGCATTTGTCATGATTTAATTGGGTTTTTGACATAAATGGTTGCCGTTATGGTTTCCGGCTAAAAATTGGTTAAATACTAGTCAAAGTGACGATATATATATTTTAGTTGATGAAGTAATTGTTTGACGATATGTTAATATGGCTTATGGTGATACATTGGTTAATAGAAATTTGAGATAAATGTTTGAGCGCATAAACTAGTCAATATGAGATTTAGTGTGGTAATGAAACGTGGTTTAATGTTAGTTGTCGATATATAGTGTTTTAGCGAAAGATATTGATTAATGGTCTATGAGTTTCTTTTCGTTAAGTGCTATATGATAATGGGGTGTATTATATTTTTTTGGCTATATGACTTGGTTATGAATTTTAATTGTTGATAAATATATTTTGTGAATAACGATTATGTTGTTATTGTGATATTGAGAAATAGAATGCTTGGTTGTGATTTACCGGAGTTATAAGGATGAGAACTTTTAGAATGACGGAGATAGGTTAGTACGAGAGCCGTAGACGGCCTCGCATTGTTGTAGTTTGTGAAGTGTGGATTGGATATCGGGATATATTGGATTGATTATATTATGACGATACATTCTTTGAGACTTTGTGCACGTTGAGGTCGCCTTGACTCTCTAGTCTTGGTTGGCTTCAACAATGCCGTTACATGGACTTTGGACTTTGACTAGTTATGTGGACCGGGAAGTCATGACTCGGACACGTGGACTCGAATAAATAATAATTCGTTTAATATCGTTTATTACGATTAACTTATATATAATATGAGTCTAAATATATATGTATGTGTAAACGTATATATATATATATATATAACCACTTATATAATAAATAAGTAACGTAATAAATAAATAATAACGTAACGATAACTATTAACTATTAAGTTAGATTAATATTTATCGGAACCTTATTAAATGAATATATAACGAATTTGCATTACGATCTAATAACGGAAATATTCTTGAATAAGGACAATCATGGTTTTCAAAAACAAATGATTTCTTCGACATGAATTATTAAATATTCGAGTGCACGCTAAACTAGTCCAAAGCTAATTTTCTTGTGATAACTAAGTTTACCCTATTAGTAGTAAAGTTTCGGATTTATTTAACGTTGATATATCATTAATATTGTTGTTGGACCTATTGGACTACGAGTCCAATAGGAGCTCAATAAAAATATTAAGCGACAACATTAACGAGAAATATATCGTATGACTAATATATATATGATATAACTTGAGGATCAATAAGTAATCGGTAAATGGTTGGACTTATCGAGTTAACGAATTTGATAAGCAATCAACCCTTCATACGTTGACTTATCGACTCATGAGGTCATATCATTCGACCTTGACCTTTATGTGCAACATGGTTTTGGAATGCTATATGTCTTGAATGTGGATATGTGCATATGTGAACTACTTGGTTTACTTGAGGCTTATGCCGCTATGTGATTTCGTGATTTATGCATCTATGATCTTTATTGAGGTACTTATTTAGCGTGAGTTCACTTGAGTCGAGACTTTGTCTCTAACGCACACTCACACACACGACGATACCAAACGATACCAAACCCTAACAAATGATTTCCCAAAGTTATTTCGGAAAGTAAAATAGAATACGTTCGGGATTGGGAAATATTTATTTGAGATTTATACTGAGGCGTATTGATATTATTAGGTAGTGCCGAGTCAGTAGTCGCCGTTGCATGATAGTTGATACTTTCTTTTCTTCTGTTGATATTTGTGCTATTTGCTGGACCTGAGGTGAGTTCATAGCCCCACTTTTACTCGTATTTCAATTGTTTTAAATTGTTTTCTAAACTTGGGGGAGAAAGCATGCTGCTAGTTTTCTTGGACCTGCTACTACTTCGTTTTGCTATTGTGTTGACTAGTTTTAGGATAGACGGAAGTAGACGTTGACCTAGAGCTAGGGCGCTTTGACCCTAGTTTGGAATATACTCTGCTGCGGCCTAGATTCGGGGCAGTAATGGGTGGTTCCTTGCTGTGGCCTGACTAGTGACCGTTGAGGGGCCCGCTCACTATGACCATTCATCTTGCCTAAGATGATAAACTATTGATTGCGATTACGATGAGGTTGGATTGTGATGTCTATGCCTGCTCTAGTTACACATAGCGCTAATTCCTTCAGGTCCCGTATTGTTTTAACTTTAAACCTATGAACTCACCAGCGTTGCTGATTTTTAGCATGTCTTTCTCAGGTTTCTAAGGTGTTAGCATGACTTACGTGCATTTGGAGGCTTGGCAATTGGTGTGTCTGAAGGATCGACGAAAACTCTGATTTTACTATGAGGACCTATCTTTTATTCATTTATGGGCTTTCCTCTACTAGATCGATGAATGCAAATTTTGTAACCAAATGATGGATTTCCTTTTGCATTCAAAAATATGCTATTTCGTTATCTATACTTGTGATGTCTACCCATTGTAGTAGCACCCCGAAAACTTGTTAAGTCTTCCGCTGTACGAATTTTGGGGGTGTTACAACTTGAAACTTGCAAATACCATAACAGTGTTTCACATATGAATTAGGTTCTACGTTTGCACTAACAACAAATTTGTATTCATAAAAAATAAACAAATATAATCCATCAAGTGTTCAAGCTTAACTTTTTAATAACCAAAATAGATGTTGTGATTTCTAACCTGAAGATCAGAAGGTAACAATTCAAAGCCAAGTCGGTTTTGTATCCAAGAAAATGAACAACTCCATTTCTTATCTAGGCAAA
Organism: Artemisia annua; assembly: GCA_014162995.1. Taxonomy (NCBI): domain Eukaryota; kingdom Viridiplantae; phylum Streptophyta; class Magnoliopsida; order Asterales; family Asteraceae; genus Artemisia; species Artemisia annua. The sequence goes on along the minus strand of LBNU01001620.1, from coordinate 31,771 downwards.
TCTAACACCAAAAGATTTTCATTATCAGATAATCAGTGTGAGTATGGATGATCCACCATATCTTGTGTAGGTTTATGATTATGTTTTTCACATATCACCCTTAACGTGCAAAAATTATATGCAGTTTTCAATATTTCTGTACTAATTCGAAAGGACAATATAAACTAACTTTTTTTTTGGTAAAGAATATAAACTAACTTTTAGACGTTCTTGGTCCGGGTATACCATAAACTATTTGAAGACTATCACGGTCTTTGTTACCACTTCCAGTAATAAAGCTTATGAAAACTAATTAAGAAATAGTAGCTTATTATATAAGCTCAAGCTTCAGCTTTCGCTCCAGCTAGTTTTGCTAAAAACACCCATAATACGAAGTACAGATTTCGACCCATTTACCTGTGATTATGGTCAAACGTTACGCATAAGGTATTTACATCATGGCACCCTAACCCGTCCCTTTGACAATAGTAGTTACAGGTCACTTGCTGATCTGTAACGTCTTTTTAAAGCATATATGTTCATATAGCCATTTCTAAAAAGAGCACACACAAATAACATAAAAATACAGATGACATAAGAAATGGTTGAAATTAACTATTGCCCTTTAAAGAATATAAATCTTTTGATACTTAAAAGTAACACTTTGATGTAAAATTTTCTGTCTAAATTTATTTAACACGGAATCGAAGGGATATCTTCTTTTAACGATGCGTAACTTGAATAGAAGGGCTAATAGAGTAATAGTTCATGGTGTTCGGGGCTTGTGGACCTGTAAGAACATGCAGATAAAATGTCCAACGATACATCAGACAACATTAGAATGCAGCTAGAAAAGAACATTAAATTGCTAGCACTCACCGTAGTTGTTGTGACTCACGATTTTAGCCATTCACGATGTCCAAGCTTCCACATACGAACAGTTTTATCAACCGAGGCAGATAGAAGATACTATATCAGAGAAAAAGGAAGCTTATTAAGATTATGCATTGTTGGTGTTATGTTCTCTGAATATAGTTGATTAAATTCTACATAATAGTAACTCCGTGTTTAGACCATGAGATGGATAAGATCTAAACCTTACCGATTATTCAAATTGAAGAGGCAAAAAGTAACCATACTCTCATGCGTCTGAGACAAACGGTTGGTTCTTGAGTGTGAATACGATCGAACATGTATTGACTCGTGATGGTGTTACACGACCCTCATAGCGTGCCCATCTTGCCATCCGTACTAAAGAGATAATACACCAACTATGATTGCGCATTGAGGGAGAGAGCTGTAGAATGCAAACCTATAGTTCGATAATTCAAAGTTGCATTTAAGGCCATCTCTCTCAAGTGTCGCATTGATGTTTTCTTCAATCGTCACACTGCTAGGATCAGTAAGTGGTGGAGCACATGATCTGCATTTTATAGCAATTGGTAGAGTGCTATAAAAACCACATTAAATACAAAACTTTAAATTAGTATCTTATATTTGCCTCCACTGACCACTTGAAGTATTTCCATGAAATTTCAGTTTTATGTCATGTGAGGCTTCATGTCGAGTTCAGAATGCAAACAAAGAATCATTTATCATACAATTTATATTCATTTATACCTCCATCCGAGCTTTCAGTGGAGCTAACCGATTCTGGCTTCGAAAGACAGATGACAGATTCATCACTGGTCTTCTCTCTAGATTGATCAGAATCCAAAGATGATGCAGCGCTATGTCTATTTTCTACATCACATTTGAATAATAATCTTGTTGGGTGCCCTTGATGTACTTGAACCTATCTGAAAAATATTGATCATAATACAATATGTTTTTTTATTCTATTTTGTATACTAAAAACCAACATAAATGCATAATAGGGGATAGCCCACGGCTGCTATGAAACAAACATAATACAATACGCTTTTTTAGACTTCTATGAGAAACAAACTGAAAGAGACAGTAAAGGAGTTGTAACTGCATTTCGAGGGTGAGCAGCGATAGGAGAAGGTTGGTTCGGTAATTATAATGTAAAAGCTCCAATCATCAGTAGATTTTCATCCAGGGGACCAAATTTATGGACATTAAATGAAACCCAACGGATTTGCTCAAGCTGGATATTTTAGCTCCCGGGCGCCAGATCTGGGCAGCATGGAGCCCAATGAGCGTGAAACTTCTGATCTTTTTAGATCAAAGCTTTGGGTTGATGTCTGGTACAAGTATGGCAGCCCCACACGTTGCAGGAGTAGCTGAATTGATCAAGCAATGGAATCCTTCATGGTCGCCATCAATGATTGCTTCTCCAATGGTAACCACCGCATTTACATATGATAACCGTTGTGAACCAATTATGGCCCACAGCCAAGATATCTACAGCTTGAACCATTCAACACCTTTTGATCATGGCGTGGGTCTTGTTAATCCAACCCGTGCCATTGATCCCGGGCTCGTTTTTATATCCGGATTCGAAGACTACATGAGTTTCTTATGCTCATTACCAAACACTGATCCGGAAATCATCGAGACAGCAATTGGCGAACTATGTGCACACTCGTTATGCTTATATGAAAAGTAACGAAGTAATCATACTTAGAGGTATTGTTTACCTCCAATAGTCCAGGAAAATGAATTGCACGATATGCTTGCAGCTCTTTCTTTTCTTCCTCACCGCCACCAAAATCACATAAAGAAAGAGCAACCATGTCGATTTCAAACCTCAAGTGCAAAGCCAAGTATCGGAAATCTTTTTTGACTTTTCCCTTTGGCTTAGCAAACGGTCCAATCAGGTTTTCATACAATACTCCCGAATGTGTTGCATTCTGACGCATTCTCTGAATGAGTAAACCAGCGGTTCCTTGTATTTTTGGAGTAAATTGCAGTGCATGCAAATTACATCTGCACCGGAGTCTTTGTATGAAGTTCCCAAATAACAATAAATCAATGAAACATATTTATATAGAATATATGAATGAAAATACCACTAAAACTGGATGAACGAACATAGAAATTGTAAATAATATATGCTATCCGCAAGTGATATGGTATTGGATCAGAAGCCAAACGATTACCAAACACCACAAAATGAACAACTCTATTCTTCATTAGAAGTGGAAGAATAAATTTTAGATAAACACTTGGTTTTGCCTCTTTGGCAATATCACCATCTGTCACCTGTCACGTTTCAAAAGTTCTAATTTACTTTCCACTTTTCCAGTGAGAGAAAATATTACCACACTACCAATGGCTTCAATATCCAACGACTGTAACTGCTTTGGTAATTCCTTCACTATACGGATATCGGGCTTCAGGGAATCGATAAAGTAGTCATCCTGATAGATATCTGCGAATTGACTATGGAATAATTGAATTCACTTATCAGCGTATCATAAGCAGACCTGTTAAACCAAGAGTGAGGTTGAATACCATAAGAAGCGGAACTTTATTCTTGCAAATACTTTCAACGAAAAATAGTAAAAAAGTGGTTTGAAATGACATATAAACATAACTTATAGCTACCCGCTGCTGGTTTATACCACCCTTTGCAGTAACCATAATGTAACCATTGCTTCCTTCTGAAATGGGATCAATCAAAAAGCAAATAAAAGACGGTTTCCATACGCAACATAACAAAAGAAGTACATGACCACGATTCTAATTTTATGATTATTTAGGATTATATTATTCAATCTTGAAGAAACAAGTTGGTAAAAAAAAAGATATTGGAAGTAAATGTGAATTTGCCTACCTAGCAGCTATATTATACCTATACATTTCGGGGGTGTTTGGATGTGCATTTTGAAGTGTCTATCTATTACTGCGACTTCAACTCCCACTAATCCAACTTCTAGTGTTTGGTTAACCTACTTTATTTTATGGTTATCTTTTTATTCAGCTTGATAAGTACTATTCCACAATGACGAGTAAGTATTATTCAGAAGTGTGTGAGAGGGCGTAATCACCACTCACCGTTAGGCTTCCAAACAGGTTGATACGCACAAGGCTGCCAGGCGAGATCAGTGCAAAACATGTTGAGTTGTGTTCAAATTAGTCCTTAAGTAAAACATAATATAATAAAACCTGATAGATATCTAACTGCTGCATGAAGTGCACTGAGGTTGCTTTTGGAATTCTACCTTAATGTCTTTGAATAAACATAGTTAAATCACTTCCTCTACAGTACTTCAACACCAGATGTATCTTCCCAGATTCCTAAACAATAAGCAAAATATATTTCTTTTAGGGCAATTTCATATTTAGGTATTACTAAATGTTTAGGATCATACTTCTCTCTTGTTGGAATTGCTACTACCGGCAATGGCAAGATAGTTCAGGACCTGTTGCTTTGAATAAAACTTCTTCCGAGTTGCAGTTTCCTTAAATACCGTGTAATTATGCCCAGTTGACGTAGCAAAATAACCTAATACAAAAAACCCCTTAGCCATATTGCATTTTACAAAATACACAAATCCAAACACTAATTCCTAAAGTGTTTACTTATAAGTGCTTATTTATAGCAACAATCACTCTAATTGCTATAAACTCCACTAAAATCAAAGCATACTTCAACAAACAAACAAAACATGTAAAAAGTAAATATAAAATTAATTACCTCAAAGTCTTCAGGCAGTTGAAACTAATCACGAGCTATCAGGGGTAGTGAAAGTTCCTCCAATATTTGCTGCATTCTGAATCAGATCACGCTGCCACTTTGGACTTTCAGATGGAGGCGCTGTCATGCACAACAATAACAATAACTAAGAAAGAGGACAATATTTAATGAAGTTGTTATTAGCATCAATGGCGGCTAAGAGAAAATATATTTGTGCATACTTGTGCTTATAGTTGATGCCTTTTTTGAGGTGCAATCTTGACCTGGAAATCAAAAAATAACAATAATGATCAACAATAACAATACCCAATCCCTCCGGCAAGTGTGAATGCAAAAAATGGCAATGCCAAGATAGTTCAGGACCTATGGCTTTGAACAAAACTTCTTCTCAGTTGCAGTTTCCTTAAATACCTTGTACTTATGTCCAGTTGCCATAGCTAACTGATCGAGACAGAATGAGCGGTGAAGCTTTTACCACGAGGATCGTTGTCCCAACGAGGGTTGAATATGGATCTCGTCACTCAAGATCGTGAGCTATGTGTGATGAATTGGTTTAAAAAGAAGGTTTTGGTTTTGTCTATACTACGATGACAAATTAAAGTAAAGGAAAGCGGTAAAACGACATGAAATAAGAAAACAAGTAAAGAGACATGTAATAAAGTGACTAAAGAAAGCGGTAAATGAAAGCGATAAGTAAATAAAACGGTAAATGAATTTAAAAGACAATGTGTTTGCAAAGCAACGCGAATAAGTTCGTTAAGCTTGAAGTAAAAGTTTGTGACTGGTTATTTTCCTTTCTCGAGATTAGTTGTTGATTAATCTTTTGAAGAGATATTAACTCAAGACGAGTGAAATAATCGTTCAAAGGTTTCGTCTTCGAATAATTAACTCACACGTCTAAGTAATCTTTCGATTACTTATCACAAACGTTTAACGCTCTTACTAAACTCACAAACTCGAATCACTAAGCAAACACGTTTTAAAACTACTCGCGACTCATATTAAAAACGTAAGACTAAAAAGAAATTATAAGACTTGTAAAACATTTAACGTTAATAAAAGTTTAAAACTAAAGATGAAAAGACGCAAGACTTATATAAGAAAAAGAAACTAAAAAGATTTTAGAAAATTTCGACAGCATAACGTTTAGATTTTAGAAAACTAAAACCTCACTCGATAAACGATGAGGGAAAATAAAAGTCTAGCTCGGCTTGTAAAAGAAAAAGGAATAAGAAAGAAAAGAACTAATCTCGCTATCAAAAGGAAAAGAACAAAACTCGCTATCTAAAAGTCACCTAAACTCGCTACACTATAAAACCATACTCGCTAGGGTTTTGTGATCCCAAACTCGCTAGGCTTCTTAGTCCCATACTCGCTATTCTATTTAAGGTACCATACTCGCTACCAGTTCTAGTTCCATACTCGCTAGCCTTTCTAGATTACCCTACTCGCTATTCTATTCTAGAACACAAACTCGCTATCTCTTTTGAAAACTTAACTCGCTATCTAGTTTTAGACTACATACTCGCTATATTAGGGTTTAAGAAAATAAAACTTATACGTAATATAAAAAACTTTATAAGAATTAAATGAAACTTATAAAACTTTAATAAAAACTTGTAAGACTCTAAAATAAGCTCAAAAATAAGCAAATAAACCACAACTTGTTTTGCAAGCCCTAGCTTATTTGTGTATTCTTTCACTTGAAACCAAAACCATGCAAAGGTGGTAGAATAAAATAAAAGCTTGTAGAAAAGATTTAAGACATGTAAATAAGCTAAAAGTTTAAAAGACTTGTAAAAGAAAGCTTGTAAAGAACATAAAATAAGCTAGAAATAAGACATAAAATAAGCTTGCATTCAAAAGATAAAACTTACACTAATGCTCAAAATAAGCTAAACTACACCTACACTACTCCTAGTCTAATCCTCTCTAATCTATTCTAATGCTTACAAATGAAGCTACCAAATGATATTTCAAGCTAGGGGGATTGCAAGTTTGCTCACGTGTACGCTTTGCCCCTAGACTTTTACAAGTCATGAAAATAACATATAAACTACATTACAAGTCTACTAAACGCCTTAAACATTAAATATAAACTCTTGTAACTTCGAGGCTTTGTGTTGACGTTTATTTCAAGTCTTCAAAGATGTAAAAACGATCACTTGCTCAATTTTGGAAAGCTTCTTCTCATGAATATCTTTCTGGTTTGATTAAGTGTATCGTTCATCTTCTTGAGCTTTTTAAGAAATAAACTCGTCATCACGGGCTTTCCTTGAGTAGATTTCATCTTTGACTCGGCTTTGTGACACTTTTCCACATCTCGTGCTCGTTTTAGGCTTTTAGGTTGATTTTCATGCAATTTATGCAATATCCTTCCCTGCACGATCACAAACACAAAAACACGATATCTTTGGCGTTTCACGTTAGTTTTTGGTCTTTTCTACACTTAAACTAAGGTCAAAAGTATGTGTAAAATAGCACACATCAAAATCCCCCAGACTAAGGTATTGCGTGTCCTCACGCAATGTAATCACGTCACGCCTTAAAGATAAATAATTTCACACCTCTCTTTACTAACTTTGAAAAGTAGCAAAACGTTCAAAAGAGATACGAAATCATTTATTCCCTAAAACGCCCCGGTTTTCCATTTTATTCCATATGCTACTTTATTCTACTCACTTTAGCTTATGACGGTGTGCTTGACTTTCATTATCTTTCAATAATGATTAAGGGTCATAGAGCAAGAACACGATTCATAGAAAAGTGACCGATTGGATAAAATTCATCGTCCCTGATTTTTCACAAGTCCCCAAACTAAGCGTAAAAACGGATCATTGTTTAATTACAAATTAGATGCCAACGCTACCCATGGAAGTTACTCGTGTGCCTCCTGCTCCCATTTTCCTATTTTTGTATCTCATTATTTTATTTTTGTGAGAGAAATGAATTTCTTCATAAGCATCTCGTTTCATAGTTTTTAGTCCGATAAAGATACCAAATTCATACGCTAAGTAGTTATCGATCTTCCCTTAAGAAGGTTTGCTCGAGAAATGTGGTCCACATCAAGGATATTGGATACATACAAAGACTTTGGAATACATCAAAAATAGACATAAGTTGGCGAGTACATTTCACGTGCACCTCATGCGTCCGATCTAGGATCGTAACATGCACCTCACGCGCGACCAACTTTAGTCTTAACACTAGAACTCATGATCCATAAATCTTCAACATACATCCTTATTCTTTCTTTTCTTTTTTTTTTCTTTTCTCATTTTTTTCTTTTTCTTTTTCTTTTCTTTATACTTTTTTTTCACTTTTTTCTTTCTTTTTCTTGCCTTAGTAACTTCTCGACTCCGAACCTTCACGGTTTCAATCCAAGACCTACCGCCAATTGCTAGGGTTGGAATCTAGGATCCAAGGCCCGATCTCAATCCGAAGTCTTAAAGCACCTTAGCTCATACATAACAACGGGCTTTTGGGTAGCTCCGAAACCACATGCGTACTACGCTTATTCAACGATATACAATACAATACAAGTCGAGATAATGGCGTGTATCCATGATGTGTACCCAATTTCCCAAGCAAAGATTCTCTCAAGAAGATAAAGAACTACTCATCGGCTAAACCTAACATCTTTAATTATTTTGCACAGATATGGGGTGAAGCAATTTTGTGGGATCAAAAAGACATGAGTACCTTCGATGAGCCTTAAAGAGATCCAACTACTCTATGCTTAGCATTTAACTTCTAAAGAAACTCTATCATTTCACGTTCTCCGCAAATTTAAAATCTCAAGTAATGAGATCCGCGAATGCTTAGCCGATAATTAAGCTACGCATATATAAAGTCAAGTACGGGAGCCGACAAAAGAGTAGCTCCTTGTGTACAAAACTAGCAAAAGCTTTTGTGATCATCATTGGTTAAGGGAACAAGCTAGGGCTCAACACGCCCGGATCAAGTCAAAATTTTTATTCTCACTCTTACCTAGTAGGAAAGTCAAAACACGGTGTCAAAAATTTTATTCTATTTTTGCATAATTTTTAATTTTTTTCTCATTTTTTCTTTGGAATTTTTCAAAATTTTTCAATTTTTTTGTGGTTTTTTGAGGAAAGCGGGGTTGCGTAAGTAAACGACAATGGTGAAGGTGCTAGGTCAATCAAATCGAAGATTCACCCCCCAGACTAAAGGTAAACATTGTCCTCAATGTTTCAAAGGTAAGGGTAATCCTAACAATAAATCTAAGGCCGTTTAATAAGTATGCCAAAGATACCATTAGTCGATAAGATTTGGATATAGGATTTCCAAGCAAGCAGCAATACATGGGACTCGAGTGGAGATGAGACGATCCACGAGCACGAGAGTCATCATGAAATGGGGAAAATCCTGCACAAACACAAACAACCAAGCAAACACAAGATTGGAGAAGGTCGCCCTCCTCGCGTTACTTATTAGAAAATAAAGATGAAATAAAAGGATAAGCATGGGGTGCCTCCCACGAAGCGCTTGTTTAGTAACGAGTCGTGTAGCTTAGACTCGCCCCGAATTTACTTGTCCTTGGGGGAGCAAATGAAACACACGGCTTGAAAAGCGACGATGCCGGATCAAAAACAACATCCTCACTCGCGGAGGAATGACGGATGGGAGAAGTAGCAGTAAATGTGAAGAATGGAAGAAAGATCTTTATCACTATTAAAATCAATTCTTCATTTTCAAAAACAAATTTTTCAAGTTTCATGTTTTGAATATTATCGTTAAAGCTCATTTGTGTATTATCAAAAACCTTGGGTGGGAGGGCTGGAAAAATTTTGTCAAAAAGTAAGCCTCCCCCCAGACTAACGTCTT
>LBNU01001620.1:4380-21832 GCA_014162995.1 Artemisia annua | reverse complement strand
GATGCTATCTTTCTCAGTGCATCTGCTTTCTTGTTTTCTCCGCGAGGAACCTGTTTGATCGTGAATCTGTCAAAGTTTTGGATTAATGACTTGGCCTTGGCGAGGTATTGGATCATATTTTCCTTATTGGCCACGTATTCACCTAACACATGGTTGGCTACTAATCTTGAATCTATGTTTGCCTCTAGGTTGCGTACACCCATTCGGTTTGGAATGCGTAGTCCAGCTATTAGGGCCTCATATTCTGCCTCGTTGTTCGTGGCAGTGAATTCAAAACGCAGTGCGTAAGTGAATTCCATCCCCTCAGGGTTAGTGAGGATGAGTCCTGCGCCTGACCCATCAGTGCACGAGGATCCATCCGTGAACAGGATCCATGGTTCTTCCAGTTCTGCTTTGGTTTGTGGGGGTGTGGGTTCTTCTTCTGGTTTTTCCACAATGAAGTCCGCGAGTATCTGCCCTTTGACCGCAGTGCGCGGTCTGTAAGATATATTATACTCGCCCAATAGTATACTCCACTTTCGCAGTCGTCCCGAAGCTTCGGGTCTGGATATCACCTGTTTGATTGGCTGATCTGTGATCACTGCAATTGGGTGCGCTTGAAAGTATCTGCGTAGTCTCTTGGCTGCAAATACTAGCGCCAGCACCAGTTTTTCCATAGCGGTGTAGTTGACCTCCGTCTTGTTGAGCGCTTTGCTGACGAAGTACACAGGTGTTTGCACTGAGTTCCTATCCGTTAACAGTACTGCGCTTATCGCGCCATGAGTTGCGGATAGGTAGATGATCAGTTCTTCCCCTGGTCGGGGTGCTACTAATTTTGGGAGCACAGCTATTGTTTGTTTTAGCAGCGTGAAAGCCTCCTCTGCTTCTGCGGTCCAGCGGAAGTCTCCTTTTTTCGTGCACTTCTTGAGTGTTTTGAAAAGGGGGAGCGACTTATCCGCTGATTTTGAGAGGAACCTGTTTAGTCCAGCCAGCTTTCCGTTCAAGGACTGGACTTCCTTCAGGGTGCGTGGCGAAGGAAGTTGGATGACTGCGTCTGTTTTTTCAGGACACGCTTTAATGCCATCTGGTTCTATCAAGTAACCCAAGAACATGCCCTCCGTTGCCCCGAAGGTGCATTTCTTAGGGTTGAGTTTCATGTTGATCTTCCTCAGCGTGCTGAAGGTTTCCTCAATATCCCGCACTATCTCTTCTTCAGTATGGCTTTTGATGACAAGGTCGTCTACGTAGACTTCCAGGTTGCGGCCAACTTGCTTCTCGAATGCGTTGTCCACTAGGCGCTGGTAAGTGGCTCCCGCGTTCTTCAGGCCAAAGGGCATTTTTGTGTAACAGAAAACGCCTTGGCTGGTGTGGAAAGCCGTCTTTTCCTCGTCTTCTTCTGCCATCTGAATCTGGTGGTACCCTTTGTATGCGTCCAGAAAGCATTTGAAGGGGTAACCACATAGTGATTCCACTTTCCAGTCTATTTCTGGAAGTGGGTAGCAGTCCTGTGGACATGCCTTATTCAGGTCCGTGAAGTCCACACACATCCTCCAGCTACCATCGCTCTTTTTTACCATTACTGGATTTGAGAGCCAGTCGTGGTAAAAAACTTCGCGCATGATCCCCGCGTCCACCAGTTTGTGCACTTCCTCCAGTATTGCCTTTGCGCGTTCTGGGGCTTGGCCGCGCTTCTTTTGTCGTATCGGAGTAAATCCTTGTCGGATGTTTAACCTGTGCTCCGAGATTGACCGCGGTACTCCTGTCATATGTTTTGGCTCCCAAGCGAAGACATCTAAGTTCCTTTGGAGGAGTGCGCACACAGCAGTCTTGCCTTTATCAGACAATGATCCACCCAATGACACCTGTTGTTCAGGGTAGTCAGGATGAATTGCCACCTTAAGATTTGGGACTTTTGTTGTTGGCTGTGTTGGTGTGGGTGTTGTATCGCTGGTGACTGCGTTGCATTCTCCGGGCGGTGTGGTATTGTTATAGAGTGTGACAATGCCACCTTCCACCGGGAACTTCATCATTCCATGCGCTGTGGATGGCACTGCGCGTAGAGCAGATATCCCTGGTCTTCCAATGATCCCATTGTATGGCGAATGGGATCTAATTACCATAAAGTTCACCCAGGCTGTGGTTGAGTGTTCATCGCTACCAAGAGTGACTGGTAACCGTATCTGTCCTATAGGCCATATCTTTTCACCTGCAAAACCAGTTAGTGACATGGTGGCTGGGTTTAGCTGGCGTTTGATATCCGGTCGGAGCCTATTGAAGCAGTGCTCGTACATGATATCCGCAGATGCCCCTCCATCAACATACATGCGGTGGATATCGTGACCCCCTGCTTGTATCTCAATGATGAGTGGCTCTGCGATTGCGTTGTCCGCAGTTAAGGATGGGAAGGAGATCTTGTTTCCCCGTGAGAAACATTGGGTAACCTTCTGCTTGGTGTTACGGTCCCATGATTGTATCATGAAGATCGTTCCTGCTTTATCCTTTGAGGTATCTTTCTTACCCTCGGACCTGCTTTTGTCCTTTCCCTCCTTTATATGTTTAACAAGGTGGTCCAACCTTCCTTCCTTCACCATTTTTTCTATAAGTTGGCGTAGTTGGACGCACTCGTTGGTGGTGTGGCCTTTTTGGCCATGGTAGTCACAAAACCCATTACCAGTGCGCTTGTCTTCTGGAGTGCGCATTGCTGGCGGTTTTGGAAAATTCGCGCCTTCTGTCGCGAATATCTCTCCTGGGGTTTTCGTTAGCGGGGTGTACTTATCATTCCCCCGTCTGTTCCTTTCATTGCGGTAACTCTTGTTTTGGCTACTACCTTGGTCATTGGATTGTTTCCGGGACTGGTCTTGCGACTTATAGGTCGGGTAGCCTTTTTTGCTGTCCGCGGCAGCGGTTTCACCCTGGATGAAGGATCTGGTACGTTTCATGACTTCGTCGAAGGTCAGTGGTACCCCGTCGTGGAGTTTCTTAATGAGTTCGGGGTTATTGACCCCGTTCATGAAAGCCGAGATTTTTAATATCTCTGGGCACGCTTTAAACTGTATGCACTCGTCCTTGAAGCGCTCCACGAAAGCACTCGTGGACTCACCCTGGCGCTGTCTTATCCTGGCGAGATCGACAGGGTTTTTGGCGCACTTTTTCCTCTGGGTGAAGTTCAAGCGGAATGCTTTCCGCATTGTTTCATAACCATCGATGCTTCTCCGTGGAAGCTTACTAAACCAGGTGCGTGCGTTCCCTACTAATGTTGAGTTGAACATATGGCACCACACAGGTTGTGGCCAATTTTCGATAGCAGCTGCAGATTCGAAAACTTTTAGGTGATCGTCAGGATCACCGGTTCCGTCGTATGTCTTCACATTAGTGGGCAAACGTCTTCTTTTGCTATCGGAGAAGTCGCTGATGCGTCTGGTGAACGCATCAATCTTTTGGCGGCGCCAGGGGCGGGAGATGTCCTCGTCCCCTCGACTGCGATGTCTTCTCCTTGATTTCCAATGGCCCGTTTCTCTTTCCTCGTTGTCCGAGGAGTTGCTTGAAGATGGACTTCTTCTTTGGCGGTTATCGCGGCGACTGTCCTCAGAGTCGCTAGAAGGTGGGGTCCTTCTTTTCCTGCGACTGCGCCGACTACCACTTGAATTTGAACTTGAGGGGCTCTCACTTGGAGGATATCGCTGTCCCCTCAGTCTCTCTTGGATTCTGCGACCGCCGATTCTGTCATGAACGCTACGGCGGCGCCCACTGGTTTCGCTTCCCGAGCGATATTGTCTATCCTCAGGTTCACTGTCTTCCCTCCTTTCTCCGATTCTGTCGAATACCGGTGTTCGACGGGTGTTTCTCCCTCGTCGTTCTCTGCGAGAAGGTGGCGGGGATGTCTCAAGTTCTGAGTCAAAACTGAGTCGAGCTTGAATGCTTTGGTTCGACCTTCTCTTTGCCTCCTCTCGCAGGAGGGAGGTTAGGGATTCAAAATTTTTAGCCACGAACTCGCTTGGAGGTAGCTCGGGTACGACTCCCTCCAGCGCGGATACGTTCGTCCCCAGGTTGGGTTCCTGATGTCGCGGAGGTGCTAGTGGTGGCTCCGATGGATTCACCTCCGGCATTGTCTGTCCAGGAGTGGTGAACGCGTCGCGTGGTGTTTCCCTCGCGGCAACGGTTATGGTAGGGATCCGGTTGGGTGCCCTTGTGTTTGGGATAATTGTCTCTGGGTCCCTTTCCCTAGGTGCGCTGGTTGTTCCAGTGGTTTGCCTAGGATTCTGGTCGTTCTGCGATCTTCCTGTTAGTTGGTCAGGCTGAGTTCGCAATTGACTCATGTTGCTAGTTTTTGGTGTTCTAGTCTTTTTGGAAAGCTCTTAGTGTATGGTCCCACGGATGGCGCCACTTGTTGATACAAAAGTTGGGCGTGGCTTAGCTTGAGTACCAATTCGGGTAAAGTTGTTGGGGACCTGCGCACTAAGAAAAACGACAAACACCGTTAGGCTTATCGAGGGATTGTTTCCCCCGATTATCCTCCGGCGTGAGAGTAAGTAATCGTATTTAGGTTTAAGGCTTGTAGCTTAGGGTTTTGGTATCGTACCTTTAGAGGACTGAGGAGGCCTCTATTTATACACACGAAACCCTAGTTGGTTTCGTGTTCCCCAATCTTCGGTATCCGATATCTACCAAAATAATAGAAGATATCGCATACCGGGCAAGTGCCCGTGTCCGGGCTTGGGCCTACGTGGGCCTAGGTGTTGGCTAAACAGTCCACTCATGGTGGGCTTAAGTATAGTTATGTATTTGCGGGCCTCGTGGGCTGCAAATATCGTCATAATGGCCCGTTCGTGATGGGCTTACGTATTGGATGGGTGCGTGACCCGAATCCATACCATACGTCATCAATTATCATTAGCAGCAGAAGTCGATTTAGGATTTTTGGGTTTTGGGAAGGNATCTCGTGCTCGTTTTAGGCTTTTAGGTTGATTTTCATGCAATTTATGCAATATCCTTCCCTGCACGATCACAAACACAAAAACACGATATCTTTGGCGTTTCACGTTAGTTTTTGGTCTTTTCTACACTTAAACTAAGGTCAAAAGTATGTGTAAAATAGCACACATCACTAACACTACCACAGTCCACAATTTTGTTATTTCCATTAGATATGTGATAATTTTCTATATACATTGTCAAATTTTGAACATTATAAATTAAGGTTCCATAGTAAAAAGAGTTCTCACAAACGATTCGAGACGATTTGCACGACGTCATATCAATTCGACCCAACGAACTTTAAACATTGTCTCATTCAATAACACGTCTTACCACAATATCTTTCTGGATGTCGTCAACTGGATCGTCAAGGTGCTTTTGCTGTTTAATCTTTCTTGCATTGATTATATTCAAATAAGTTGTACCACATGAATACTATATGACAAAGAAGAGCTATAAATACATTGTCTTAACTGTTAAATCATGTAGACGTGCCCGTTGCGCCTTGGAGTTGAGACCAACTACTATCTTCTATTATTGACTTCTACATAAAGGAAAACATAAAAACAACACTTTGTAACATTTTAATATATTATTAAGTGAACAAAAGATTAAACCTGGATATCAATTGATATTGGTGCTGTTATGCTTATATCTTAGCTTGAAAATCCAAGAACAAAGCTTCAAGAAGAAACTTTAAATACTATGAATGAAGAATAAACCTAAACTTAAACATATAAATTGATCAAGGGACATGGGTCGTTGCATAGATTTCACTTGATACACTTTCTTCAATAAGAGACTGATGGATGTGTTGATTTAGGGTAATTAACCTTTGTAGATCCAGAATGGTCGTCCAAGTGCTTGCTTTGAGGGTGCGCAAACATAGGGTTTATGCCAAAACCATTATATACGGTTTAAAAACAACACAGTAGTCAAAGTAGAAAAAACAAGAACATAATTAATGAGCTTAACCTACAAAGATGGATAGTTTATGAGCAAAATCATTGTTTATAATTCAAAACACAACCATTAGATATAAAACACCAAAGTAAAGTATAGCAATAACGAAATCTTACTTTGGTTATCATTACTCTTAGGAGCAGCATTTGAAAAAGAACCACATTAGGGTTTTCTGCTTAAGCACACTTTGGGAGGGATTGATGATGATGATGATGGAGGTAGATGTTACATTATTATTGTTGATACAAAAGTTGGGCGTGGCTTAGCTTGAGTACCAATTCGGGTAAAATTGCTGGGGACCTGCGCACTAAGAAAAACGACNAATACATAATGTACATCATTTAATGCTCTATAGCATTTTGTTATTTTTATTTAACTCAAAAGGGTATAATAGTAAAAGACATTTTCATATTATTTTTTATTTTTTTATAATTCCCGTTTTTTATAAATTTTAAAATTCGGATTTTTTTTAGTTGCTAACATGTTTTCAAATAGTTATGGTGCATACATGTTTTTTTTTTTTTAGCAAAGGTGCATACTTGTTTTTTTCCTCCAAATAGTCAAGGTGCATACATGTTTTAAATTAGTCAATGTGCATACATGTTTTATTTCCAAATAGTCAAGGTGCATACATGTTTTTTTAGCTAACACCTTTTATTATCAACCTACCAATATTTTTATAAACACAAATTAAAGAACATAAATCATTATAAAAAGAAAACAAGATTGATATACTTAAATGTTACATTTCTCTTGATTACAAGTACAAAAACACATAAAATAATCATATATCTCCAAAGGTCGCAAATTATCTTCATGTATAATCATGTTCATCCACTTCCCGGTCTTGAATGATATCATCATCTTCATCAATCAATCTGAAACAAGCATGCACGAAAATAATTAAACCACAAACAAATAAGAAACGAAAATTAATCACAACAACTAGCATAACGCATATGCACAATCTTGTGTATATTAAACTAATGATGTAAACATGTTTTTTAAACATAAACACAAAACATATATATTTTATAAGCCAAAACACAAAACATATATGTTTTATACGTGAACAAATATGTATCGTTCCAAAACATATATGTTTTAACCATTCCGTTTAGAAAGCAATCATTTTTTAAAACATATATGTTTTGAACATACATGTTTAAAAACATCGTGTTCTCGAACATATATGGCTTTCATTACCTAGATCCCACTAAAAAACAAAATACACCACCTCTCGGTTGGTGTCCGTCAATGTTAGTGGTAGGGTGGACTTAAGTCAATTGGGTTAAGCCATTTAATATCAGTTTGTTTCTTGCCCAACACATATAAGAATTGATTAAGTATACAACATTTTATTCATAAGTGGCTATGCATTGTCCAATGTTAGTTACTATAATTTAAGTTTTTCTAGCACCAACACATATAAATGATAAAGTATACAGCCGTGTAACTATGCTTTAATTTTCGAATTCATCTCTGGTTCTATTGATGCGTGGTTTTGTGACCTTGCAACAGGTTTTACCTCTCAAGGGATCTCAAGAGGCTTACAACCCCACCAGGCAGTGTACCTGACCGATGTAGTATAGGATAGTGGTAAGTACGGGGGATTGATCGTTCTCTCACAGGGAATAGTGTTCGTTAGGACAGAAAAACTACTTTAATAGGTCTAAGGGTGAAGGAAGATTCTTTTTGTATTTTTATATTTTTAGGAAAGCAAGTAAAATCTCGGTTTTGAAGGAGTGGGCGGAATTAGTTGCTAGTCAACTAACCCAAGATAACTACAATTGCAAGTAAAATAAAATATCTATAATTTCTGTTTTTAAAGATTGCGCGTGTAATTTGGATAAATCATAAGGATAGCTTTTACTATTTACTCTAAAAAAATTTAGATGTATGTTATTTATATTAGCTTCAAGAACACTAGTATGAATGACATTAAACACGCAGTACATATAATCGATGATCTTGTGTACATTTTAGTTATTTGTAATTGGATCGAAGAACATTTGCACTAAGAAATTGAACTATTTGAACGGACCAAAAGGTATGATGCTCACATATTAAATTTGTATTTGAAACCTTCTACGTTTGTTTGTTCAACCCGTTTTAAAACTTCTAGACTTTGCATGAAGAAAACATGTATAGTATACCCACAAAGTTCTTTCATTGTTGTACCTCAAAAACACATGAGAAAAAGCGTGATTGAAAAAAACCAACATGTCCTTTTAGATAAAAAGATAATGTTATTTGACTAATGTCCGTCTTACTGAATAAAATGGAAAATTTGAATTATATAATCGGGTTAATTGTTTGAAAATATATCATACTTGACATTTTTTGTTTTTTTTGTACTGAACTTTATTTTTTCTTATTGTGTGTACTGAACTTTCAAATTTTGATTATTGTGTTTTGTGACGATATTACAGTTACTTTTTTCAAAATTTGAAGGGTAAAATAGTCATTTTACATGGCAGAATAATCAGGGTGTGTTTGTTTCATTAAGATGTGTTATGTCTAAATCTGACTACCACATCTTACTACTAAGAAGTGGCTAGAAAGTCTAAATTTGAACGAAATAATATTGTTTGTTTTTGTATAATTGTCCGAATAATTTTAAGTGCTTGTTTCTGCAATTTATTTATTAAAACAACGCAATGCGATAATAAGTAACTTATGTAAAGGGTTTTGTCCGTACAATAGCTGTCTACTTTCAAAAATGTACCGATATGGTACGTATACTATTTTTCGTACCAGTAAAGGAGGTCTACTTCCAGTTTCGTACTAATATGGTACGTGAGTAACTTTTTCACCTGCAAAACCTGCAAAACATGTTAAAAGGTGATTTTTGAGCAAAAATGGGCCCTTGTGATTTATTTATTTTGCAAAATTGGTCCTTTGTGATTTTTTCAAAAATGGTCCCTTGTGATTAAGTATATTAGCACGAATTTTTTCAAAACAACTTTTTGATTTGCAAAATTTTCATCCATTTTATATATTTTCTTCCGTTTTTATTCGTTTTCTTCCGTTTTCATTCGTTTTTATCTGTTTTCATCCATTTTTTTTTCGTTTTCATTTGTTTTCATCCATGCATTTTTTTCCGAAAAAAAACAATTCGATTATTTTTAGAAAAAAATGTAAAAATAAATCTAAAAAGATTTTAAAAAAAACTAATTTTTTTTGTGGAAAAACTTTTTTTCCGAAAATAATTTTATAGAAAAAGATTTTTTTTAGAAAAAATTAGTCGAAAAACTTGGCATTTGGAGAGTTTTCATGAAAAAAAATTTTTTATACATTTTCGTTCATTTTTATACATTTTTGGCGAAAAAAAGTTTTCGAAAAAATTTTTTAGAAAAAAAATTAAAAAAAGACAAAACAAGATTTCGAAAAAAATTATAAAATAAAATTTGTGGAAAAACTTTTTTCCAAAAAAAATAATTCAAAAATTTTTTTTAGAAAAAAAAAATCCAAATAAAAAAATTTTTAAAAAAATCTAAAAAAATCAAAAAAAAAATTCGTTGAAAAAATTTCCACGAATTTTTTTTTTTTTTTAGATTTTTTTAAATCTTTTTAGAATTTTTTTTAGATTTGTTTTTTTTTTAATCTTTTTAGAATGGACCATTTTTGAAAAAATCGCAAAGGACCAATTTTGCAAAAGAAACAAATCACAAGGGGCCATTTTTGGAAAAAAAATATTAGAAAGGACCTATTTTGCAAAAGAAACAAATTACAAGGGACCATTTTTGAAAAAATCGCAAAGGACCTATTTTGCAAAAGATACAAATCACAAGGGACCATTTTTGTCCAAAAAATCAATAAAATAAAACTTGCACCCCATTTTACAGGTTGCCAACCGGTAGCCGGTCAAAAAGTGGCCATATTAACACGAAACTAGAAGTAGACCTCCTATACTGGTACGAAAAATAGTACACGTACCATATCGGTACATTTTTGAAAGTATACAGCTATTTTACGGACAAAACCCCTTATGTAAATATGAAACAAGACTTTTTATCATAAATATAACATATAAACCATCAAATATATTATATTAACATGAGTCTTCAATCTCTTATCGAGTAAGAGGTAGTAAGACAACTCTCACATCTCTTACTGAGTAAGATGTTATATGTTTAACTGGGTCTGACTCAAAAGCAAAAAATAAACAAGCAAAACGTCTGACCGCCTCTTACTGGTAAGAGTAAGAGGGCTAGTAAGATTTTTTTTAAAAAAACAAACACACCCTCACAAATACACACAATAATCAAAATTTGAAAGTTCAGTACACACAATAAGAAAAAATAAAGTTCAGTACACACAATAACAAATAGTGCCAAGTATGATACATTTTTAAGCAATTAACCTTATATAATTTACAATATTTTACATTAGTACGTTTAAAAAGTCATACTTGAAAATATTTCCCAGGGTATTACCAAAAAAGAAAAAGCTAGTCACACTTGAAATAAAAATGGTGAAACCTATCAAATGGTTCAAAAATCGGCCTAAAATGTTTACAATATCTCAACTTGTTTTATCTGAAAGGCTATAAACTTTTAAAAAGTCTAGACTCTATTTTAGTTCACATCGATTCGTGAAAATATATCATGTCAGGTCTTTAATATGTCTCCTAACCATATTAAATGCTAAAGAATACTTTTGACATGAAAGTTATAACCATATACATATCATTCACTTTGACAACTTATTTGATTATGTGTACCTCAGTTGCATTCCGTTGTACTTATTATTTCTGTTTATTAACTATTGGTCCAAAAATATAACCAATTAAATGGTTGTGACTTCAAAAGTTGTTATAAAGTACATAACTCACAAGTATCTCACCTCCCAAGCAAAGGAATAATCTCATACCTTCAAAACACTTAAAGATAAGTGTGATATACATAAAACTTTCATCTATAAATTGAGTACACAATACACATTATTTGTATACTTGCAGCTTTCAATTCCCACATAAACTTTGGTTCAATGGAAGGTAGTGATGTTGAGGAGACAATCGTGGTGAGTGACGTTAGTGAGGATTTTAGTAGTGGCGATGAAGGTGGTGATGGTGAAGGATTGTTGGCGGAACCAATTAGGGGTGTACGCAATGGTGCTTTGCCTCCTTTTGTGAACAAACTCTACAATATGGTTTGTAACAAAGAAACCGACTCCATCATTTCATGGGTTCCAAATCTCAATGTTTCGGATGGTGCTAAGATTTTTGCTATTTGGAACATTGACGAATTCATCAACAATGTCCTCCCTCTCATGTCGAAAAGCAAAAACTTTGACAGTTTCATTACTCAACTCAACAACTATGTAAGAATTTTAACTAACCCTTTAATGGTAAAGTGGTGATCTTTATACTAGTTACTTCACATATCACAATCATTTACAAACACATTATAGAAAGAGTGATTGCATAAATCATCCCTAAAGTTTGGCTAAATTGCATGTTTCGTCCCAAACGTTACAAAAGTGCAAGGATCGTCCATGTGGGGAATCCTTTGGTGCAAATATCGTCCCCACAAGGACGATACTTGCACCAAAGGTTTCCTCAAAAAGGACTATACTTGCACCAACGGTTTCCCCACAGGGATGATTCTTGCACTTTCGTAACGTTTGGGACGAAACATGCAATTTGGCTAAACTTTAGGGACGATTTGTGCAATTTACTCGTATAGAAATGACTAATACACAGACTTAAAAAGAATAATCATCAAATCAATATTTTTAATTTGTGAAGTAATATTATGTTCAAACATTTATCATAAAATATGATACACTACTGATTATATAGCTTAAATATAACTCAACTTTTGTATATTAGGGCTTTAAGAAGATGTTTTGGGACTATCGAGAGTATGCCCATGAGTGGTTCCAAGAGGGAAAGCCTCATTTGTTGAAGAACATCAAGAGGAGAAGAAAACAAGCTATATCTGAGTCGGAGAAACTGCAACGTGAAATAAAAAAACTTGAAAGTGCATCTACGGAACAAGATAATGAACTAAACGTGTTCAAAGCTTATGTAGACAACACAATCTCCAACCAGAAAAGAATCCTTGAAACCATGGCAAGGGCTATGAAATCGACCATTGATCACCATAATCAAGTGTGTAAGATGCATGGAATTGAAAACAACAATGATGCTACACAAAATTCGACTTTGGTAGGTGAACAAAGTCACAAAACGAGTGCATTAGGCGAATCAAGCTTTGCTCCAAGTTGTGAGATTCAAGCTAAATACATCTCAACAAAGAACGCGAGAAAAAATAACTAGTTTGCTAATTAACGCATATTGATTTAAATTTTTATGTTTAGTGACAATATGGAGATCTTTCGATTAGGTTTATATGTGTTTTATCATAAAAACTACAATAGATTGAACTAATAAGTACTATTAATATGAATGTTTAATTATATAACTTGTTTGATTGTGTTCTTGCAACATCAAAATGTCTCAAATAGTTATAGTTGGTATAATATAACATTTAAGTCAATTAATTAAATACTTATAGTTATAGATCTTAAACTTAATTAATACAAAAAGGAAAACTCATTTGGATCTTAATATGAGTCTGGTCAGGTGTATTTCACATGCAAAATGTTACTGGTCTCATGTTACTCTGAGATTATATAAATGATATGAATGAAAATGTTGGTTTTGGTCTTTTGCGAATACTTATGGTGTTTGTGTGTGAAAAGTTTAATCAATCCATTTGAGCTCTGTTGCAAATTGACAACTTTTTCCATGGAAATGTGTATAAATGGATGGTGTTTATGTGCTAAATATTGCTGATTGTTTACCCATCAATCTTGCATAGATTAAGATACCGAGTGAAATTAACCATCTTTTTTTTATAAAAGGTTCTATTTCTAATCTAAAAAGAATGAAGCATATTGGTTATTTTTTGACACAAGTATTATGTTTGCGTGTGATTTTGATGATTTTCTTTCCCTAAAACTTGAACAGATTAAGATATTTGTTAATACAAATAATGTCAAAAACGTTATTCGCATTATTCGATCTTCTTGTGTTTGATAATCACAAAATATAAAGACATGTTACGTAAAGTTCCGGTTAATAAGTTTTTAATCGAGGAAACTCGTTTCTTCTACGTAGCTACTACAACGTCACTTCAGGTATGAACAAACTTTATACCGTCATTAGTAAAGTGATCAAAGTATTTTATTTTCTTCTAAACTTACATTTTTAAGTTAGACAAAACATTTTCATAAAAGTATTTTTGTGTTTTTAAAGAAATATTTTATTAAGAAACTATATTCAAAATTCAAACTTGTAACAGCTATTTTTTCCCACAAAACAGTTGAGTTTTCACCGGATAAGTTTTCACCACGTCAGGACAAAAATGGGAGCGTTTGTCGGGACGGTCCCTTAAAGTGGCCGGTGGTCCCTTAGCGATAAAGGACCGTCGCCTATTTAAGGGACCGCCCAGCTCTCTCCTGTCGTCTATAAATACTGAACTGTTTCATTTCAGAAAATAAGGTTTTTCACACACAAAACTTTCTGTTTTATTTTTCTTTCATCTTTGATCACTATAACATATTGGTATATGTTTATATGTGATTTCCTCTTCCGCAAAGTGCAAGAGAAGAACTCTCGACATAGATGAAGATTCGAGATGTTATAGGTGTCCACACACAAACGTAACAAGTGTTACGGTGATAGGTTCTGTAAATATTGTCAATGTTTCCGACTTGTGTGTGAGTCGAGGATGGGGTTATTTGTGTGAACTTGGATGGTGATGTAGAACCAATTAGGGGTGTACGCAATGGTGCTTTGCCTCCTTTTGTGAACAAACTCTACAATATGGTTTGTAACAAAGAAACCGACTCCATCATTTCATGGGTTCCAAATCTCAATGTTTCGGATGGTGCTAAGATTTTTGCTATTTGGAACATTGACGAATTCATCAACAGTGTCCTCCCTCTCATGTCGAAAAGCAAAAACTTTGACAATTTCATTACTCAACTCAACAACCATGTAAGAATTTTAACTAACCCTTTAATAGTAAAGTGGTGATCTTTATACTAGTTACTTCACATATCGCAATCATTTACAAACACATTATAGAAAGAGTGATTGCATAAATCATCCCTAAAGTTTGGCTAAATTGCATGTTTCGTCCCAAACGTTACAAAAGTGCAAGGATCGTCCATGTGGGGAATGCTTTGGTGCAAATATCGTCCCCACAAGGACGATACTTGCACCAAAGGTTTCCTCAAAAAGGACTATACTTGCACCAACGGTTTCCCCACAGGGATGATTCTTGCACTTTCGTAACGTTTGGGACGAAACATGCAATTTGGCCAAACTTTAGGGACGATTTGTGCAATTTACTCGTATAGAAATGACTAATACATAGACTTAAAAAGAATAATCATCAAATCAATATTTTTAATTTGTGAAGTAATATTATGTTCAAACATTTATCATAAAATATGATACACTACTAATTATATAGCTTAAATATAACTCAACTTTTGTATATTAGGGCTTTAAGAAGATATTTTGGGATTATCGAGAGTATGCCCATTANTATAGGTGTCCACACACAAACGTAACAAGTGTTACAGTGATAGGTTCTGTAAATATTGTCAATGTTTCCGACTTGTGTGTGAGTCGAGGATGGGGTTATTTGTGTGAACTTGGATGGTGATGTATAACCAAGAAGTCTTGTAACTAGATTAGTTCATGTATTTGTTGTGAGGAGAGTGATGTCCTAGTGTGTAGGTTTGGAGTTAGTTGAGTCATTGTGTGAAGGCTTGGATCGGGTGATGATCCAAGTAAGTCTTGTGTGAAGGCTTGGTTCGGGTGAAGAACCAAGTGTGTCATATGTGTGAAGGCTTGGATTGAGTGATGATCCAAGTGAGTCTTGTGTGAAGGCTTGGTTCGGGTGAAGAACCAAGTGTGTCATATGTGTGAAGGCTTGGATCGGGTGAAGATCCAAGTTGGACAACATGGACCAGGTGAGTAGGGATGCAGCTCCGTCAATGCTTGTTCGTGTGGCCACGTGTGCCTTGGAGTAGATTGGTTTTAGCTACGATTAGAACTCGACATTCCGCTTAGTGTCATTAAACCTCGTGTAAGCTTGTGTACGGATTGCTCTGCCTGAAGGAGTGTGTTGATATAGTGATTGATAACTCTCAAGTGTGGTACTCGGGGAGTGGAGTAGGACGAAGAGTGAGCTTCGTGCTGAACCATTATAAATCGCCGCGTCTCTTGGTTGTGTTCTTTCCTTACTCGTTACATTACTTTTTTGTTTATGTTAGTTAGTAGTAAATTTGATATCACATAACAAGTAAAATTCAACAAGTTTGCAAAAGAATATTAACCGTACCTAAAAACGGCGAAACGTTTTAGCAATTAAAAAGAAACGGTGAAACTATTCAACCCCCTTCTAGTTTCTACAATTGGTATCAGAGCCAGGTTATCAAGATCTTTTGAGTATACTGTATTTTAAAACTTGAATCGATCTATGGAGTTTGAAAGATATCTAGAAGGGATCTATTTGAATGAGTCACCATTTTTCGAAAATGAAAATTTTGTCATTTGGAAAAATGAATTTGAAAGTTATGTGAAATCAATTAATCATGATCTTTGGCATGTCATTTCATTTGATAACTTTTAATCAATGTGAATAGATTTTGAAAATTAAAATTTCATAAGAAACTTTTGCAAAAACATTGAAGCAAAAATATTGGTGTTTATAAAACTTTGCCAAAAATTGAGTTTGATAAAACAATTTTATGTCAAATGGCAAATGATATGTAGTAAAATATTTTAGACTTTCATCAAGGAAATGTTCAAGCCAAAGATGATGAAAATAGGTTGTTAGAAAGATACTTAGCTTAAGTAGATTCATGTACTACTAGTTTGAATGTTTTTGTTGTAGGTAATGTTGCCGACAAGAATCACACAAACAACCTAGTTGGTGTACTAATCTACAAGCCTTGAAATGATGACCGATGTAGTTGACTAAGTGCGCGTTAAGTTAGCTAGAGGTCAAGAGAATGTGCACCTTGAATGAGTAACAAATTAAAAGGATAGCTAGCAGACAAGACAATATGCGACTTGAATGTGAGCTTAATCAAGAGGATAATTCGCCAAGTGAGTTTCATCAAATCTTACATCATATACAACACATGTTATGGAAATATGTTATTAAGGATAGCTAGAGGCCAAGGTAAGTTCTCTTACAACCTTGACTATTATGCTTGCTATTTGAATGTCTCCTATATGTGTAGAACACTAGATAATCACGAAACACACATAGAACTTATGGTTTTGGTTCGTTGCAAGTAAGAAAGAAAGAAAGAAAGAAATGTAGAGAGAGAAAGTTAGAGAGAGAAAGAGGTGAAGCCTTGAGAGAAAACCAAAAAAAAAGAAATGAGATTATGAGAGAAGGCTTACCCTCTCCAAGGATGGAGAGGGCTTATATGTACATGGGTTTTGCCACTAGGGCGTGCCACTTGGGCTGCGGATCAGGTATACAGTGGGTAAAGACCCGTCCTTCTTCCGCGAACTAATCTTCTTCTAAACTACGTTTAACTAACTAATGTAACTACTACGAGCTAAACAATGCTTAATCATATCAGGGGTGACCGAATCTTTCTTATACAAAAAGCGTATTCCTAACAATCTCCCCCTAAGGGAGGTCACCCCTGGAAATATTCACCACTTGGAGATATTCTAGACTTCTTGCATTGAGATCTTTGTAGATTCTTTTGTAGCTCGTAGTTGTTGATTCTTCATTGATAAACGACTCAAGATGACTTCCTTGATGTATATGATGATCTTTTGACTTTGCTCTTCGCTCTTCATCCATATAATTAGCTTCAAGTCATCTTTGAGTGTATGTGTCTCTTTGTGATGTTGTGATTGTCTTTGTGATGTCATGCTTACACTTTTCTGGATCATGATCTTCTGCATCAGAGTTGTGGAAGCATAGTCGAAGCCCATTCCTTGATCATGATATCTTGCGTTATGATGTTGAAGTGTAAGCATGAGATGATGAATCTGTATCTTTTCAGCAATCGGCATCAATCGTCAACTTCTTTGTCTTTGGTGTGATTACGCCTTTCCAACATGCCCATACATCTTTGTTGAGTAGATCTTTCCCGGTTGAACAGTTCTGACGTCTCCTTTTAGATGTTGGTATGAGCATGTGGAACTAGAGTGATGGTGGTAAACATGGTAAGTTTGGTATGTTGAGTTGCATAAAACTTGGTTAGTAATAAACATACCGGCACTTACAAGTTTGGACTTCGAGATCGTCAACAACATAGTGTGAAGACTTTCTCTAATCTTTACCAAGGCCGTTCCTAATCGGATGCCCCCGAAAGGGCTTTCACTGACATACCGAAGTACACCAACGATTAGGTGAGTCGCTGGAGATCACCCCACGACTGTAGACCTTTTGGAACACCACCGAACACACTAAGCGTAACCCACAAGAGATTACCGAAGTGACCTGCTGTCAGGGCTGTTTGATGTTGACCCTGGCAG
>LBNU01001618.1:0-16713 GCA_014162995.1 Artemisia annua | reverse complement strand
ATAAGAGTTAAATGAGAGAGATGTGTCACTGTTGATTAGTGTTGTCATCAGTAAAGCCTCTTTTTCTTGTTTATGATATGACGTTCAGTTTTCATATTGAGTTATATTTTCTAGACGTCTATCATTTAGCGTCATGCTTGCGAGAGTTCTTCACTTTTTAACCTCATCAACTTAGCCTGATAGAATTTCTTCTATTATACCTCACCATTAATTTATTGATATAATTTTATTGGTAAAATATAATATAATTAGATAAAGTTACAAATATAATGAATTTCGTATATTAAATGACGCGTGAAAGAGTAAGCTATAGAGATAATCTATATTATTGGGAATACTTCATGACTATAGAGGAGTAATAGTTAATATGTATTATGGGACTATTCTATTAATTATGTAAAGGCTTTAAATTCCAACTTTTACTTGCTTATTATGGAAGGATTTCAAAATTTAATTGGTTAGGAAGTTGGTTAGGTAAGTTTGTTAGGAAGCAGGTTGGTTGTTCAAACTATAAATTATTTGCTTACCATCTCTACCATCCAATCTACTTTACTAAGCATAAAAGACAACTAAATGTGTAACCGAATAACTGAACCGCAAAATATAGTCACAGGTACCCGCCGCCGCATTGCGCCCGTTCATAGTAATTAAATAATACTAGAATATTATTTTATAAACTAACCGGAGTTTTATTGGGAAAATGGGTTCCATCAATTGGGATTTCAGGCTTAATTTGATGAGTCTCCTTCATTAGATATAGTCTTCAATGTGTCTATCTATTATGTCAATGGACTATATTCAGAATCATGGTTATCTTTTTTTACTCTGTATAGTTCTAATATGGTTTATGTGGGATTGATATGATATTGATATTATTTAGAAAACTTTAAACAGTATATCAGTATGTTTTGTGAATTGTGTATTCTCTTAATCATGATATTTAGTTATTCATTGTCTGTGATCAATGCATATATTTCATGTTGGTATATTGACACTTTATTATTTAGTTTTATATTGCTTTTGTTTGTTATCTTTATTTTGGTGTGTTTTTATAGAAGGCTCTTATTAGTTACAAGTATTTTGGTAGGTTTTTTGATTTACTATTCATTGAGTGAAGCATAAAATGTAAAGTGTTAATTCATGAAGCAGAAGTTTGAAAGACAATTATAATTGTTGGGGACAATAATGAATTGGGCCTAATTGCGAGAGATGTCTTAATAGAAAGCCAGTATCTACTTTTGCAAATCTTATAAAAATGACTCAGAGACCTAGAGACTCTTTGTAGTGGAAATAACACTTTTCCAAGACATGAAACAAACACATTATAGTTTTACGCCATTTGATACTATTGGAATGTGAATTGCACTCAATATTTTTTAATTAAAACAAGTTTAATAATGTTGGAATACGGTATCGACTGTCTATATTTCCGGGACAAGAAAACAAACATATTATTGAATATATCATTTTCAATACAGCCATTAGTAATTATAGAACGTATGGTGAAATGAAGCTGTTAGAGCAATAGAAAAAAGAGAGAATTTAAATGGTAGTATACAGTAAAATATGGTTCATAGAGGGCTATATAATATAGCAATTACGCATAAATATAATATGTAATAGTGCATGAGCAAAAAGTGATACTATAAATATAGTCAATCAGGTATAACTTTTTTAAATATTAGTACTTTGTTGATTGAGTGTGTTACCTAACTAAATACTATTTGTTTTTATTCTTATATATATAGTTCGTGATTTATTGTATTAAATCTATTGTTGATTCTAGAATGTTTCGATGTCTAGTATTGTGTGTATTTCTTTGTTGAGCTTCGATTAACACTTCTATTGTTAACTAAATGAATAGAAACGCATTTTTGTTTTACCGATCTCTTGACAGAGAATTATTTGCAATTAAAGAGATTTAGAGGTGATGAAAATGTGGTCACAAAGAATTATGACTAGCAAATTGATTAACGAAGCTAAATAGTATGATCAAATAGAGTTTTCTGGGAAATGCGAGCACAAGAATAAAGACATAAATGATGTCACACAGACAGGGTATACAATCACGACAACTAGTATTCAAACAAGTTTACTAATGTAATTTTTATATTGCTTTTTAATTTTTGATCATATTCTCGCTCACTCATTAATATTAGAGACACCAGAACGTGAATTGTCATTATAATGAAACAGTAGAGAAGCTGTATTAACTTATGGGGACTTCTACCTATTGTCTTATTGTAATGCAATAAGAGATATTCACAAACCAAAAACTAGACAAAGCCTTGTGCTTACAAAATACGCATGAGTTATCTTGAAGCAATATACATATTGTAGTGCTTGAATTTGATGATTTGTCAATGTCGCAAGTCACTGTCGTCGCATAAATGGTGTTCAATGTAGGTGATACCTTGATTGAAATCACGGTGGTTATTTGATGAGGAGGATATTACTGCTCCTGATTCTCATAGGATGAAACACGACAATGTCGTAAGGTCTTATCGTATTGGCCATGGTGAGAAAAGAAGAAATGTAACTTGTTTTTTTTTTCCGTATTTTGGTGTATAGCATTGAGTTTTTGACCTTTGAAGAAAGAAGGTGGGTTAAAGAGGTGTGTGGTTATGCCAGCAATTTCTAAAAGGCGCACTCACGACGCAGCAAAGCGCAGGCTACGCCAACGAGATTGACCTTGGGGCGGTTTCTAAGCGTAGCGTGATAAAGGCAGCAGAAAAGTTGCCACATTTTGGTAAGGCGTGGTGCCATTTTTGAAAAGCATTTAAAGAGATTACGGATTTTAGATTGAATTTCTAGTATTTGGGCTATTTCCTTCTTTGGGCCTGTTAAACGTAATTTCAAAACTTAATTCTTATTGTGGGGGCTTCGTATTTGGCCTGGCTATAATATAAAAAATTATAATACATAAATCCATAAATATTATTTTTGCCCCTTTGAGCACCGCCTTAAGAAACGTAAGGCTTTCGAAAAGGCTCGTAAGCTTGAGGCGTGACTGTGCGCACGCTCTGTACGACATACACGCTCTTTTATAACCTTGGTTATATGTTTGTTGAGTGAAGTTTAGTTTTTTATATATATATATTTAGATTTTATGTTAATTATTAGTTTTTATGTATTAATTGTACTTTTATTTTAATGAATGAAAATTAGTTGATTTTCAAAAATTAAGAAACAAATAAAATGATGGGTCTCAAAAACAAATTGTTTTTAGCTTGAGCGATTAATTGACAAGGTATTTTAAACGTGATGAAATAAATAAATAAATAAATAATAATAAATATTGTTGGAGGTAGCTCTTTAAGTTGAACCACCACATTGCTCCCGAAGAGCATTAATGCATCATCACTCAGGTTAAACTTTAAACTCAGTGACACGTCAGCAGCCACAGTCAGCTTTAAACATTTTCACCTTAACTCACATAAAAAAAACCACTAATCATCACTCACCTTAACTCAATATTTTCAAATTCAACCTAAACTAAAACTAATATTTCATTTAATAACTAAAATAAATTTATAAAACACAACTTGTTTATCATTAAACTTTAAACACACATTAAATTAAAACACCGAATTACAATAAACATTAAACTCTAAAACAACGACTAACATTAAAACATTAACTTAAACTTATAGAAATAATCAAAGATACAATTAAAAAAAGGATCATCGGAGACGTACCCTCCCTCCAACTTATATAGGGACAAGCTTCCAAATACGTTCACTTGGAGGTTTGAGAAACAGCCACAATATGGAATGAATAAAATGCTTAATGGTGTTAATGTGATTTGTTTTCGTATCGTGTTTTATATTATTTCCGTATCGTTAATGGCGTTGTAAAAATTTAGTATCATTGTATATTTACGTTCGTAATGTTTTTCTTGTGTTGTATTGATTTTTGAATTATGAATTTGAATTTGGTTAATCTCGCTTGAACTATACCTAGTTTAAGAAAACTAAAAACCCAAGGGGGTGTTTTGGAATATATATATTTTCTTTAATCAAATGTTAAAAACTTTAGAGGGGCCAAAAGTGAAATAAGTGTATAATATAATATATATATATATATATATAATATATTATATATAATAATATATAGTTATAAGTATATATATATATATATATATATAATATATAATTATATTAGTATATATATTTAAACAAAACACCCTTACTCGGGCGGATAAGTGGCTAACGCCACACATTTAACGCACCCTAACGTGGACTAATGGCGTGGTAACGCAGTTTAAGCGCAATAAAAATTCACTTTAACGCAGGTGGTGCGTTTGGATTGCGAATGCTCTGATAATTAATGCTTTACTGTTTGATATTTAGCAATATACATGTAATATGTCCACAAATACGAAAGTCGCTATTTGGTAACAATTCAAGGAATCGTATTAGAAATAAGTACGTACTTTAGAAAAAAGAAAATTAGGACCTTCAAAATCCTTGTTCCATGCACATCTTTCATTTCTATTGACGCGACTAAAGATTAATCACTATTTATCACTTTACGTCTTAATAAGATGTGAAATCGATCCTAAAAAATGTTGACCCTCCAAAATTTACTCCACATAACAAGATAATAACGATACTCATACCTTATTACGTTGTTTATTTAAAAAAACATAACCTCTGTTCTCTTAGCAGAATTTTGAGTTCCATTGATTAATCAAAGGCAATAAGAGTTGGGATCACTACTCGAGAATCCTAAGTTAAGACCACTAAGCTACTCTTCCAAAAATAATGTACATATACAATATGAGTAGTTTGTACTTTGTATAATTGCATAATTGTTAAGAAAATAGTGTAACGGTATGTGATGATCCTGGATACTTGCTAGAATCGTGTTGAGGTTCAACTTTCCGTAATAAAGTATTTTCGACCCTATATATGCATGGGTTGCACGAAATCTCCTATCCGGATAATATACTAGAAGTAGAAATACTTTGTGTCTAAGCTATACAGATCACAAAGCAGGAACAAGAAAGAGGAATTGTATGAATGTGTTTTTCGTATACTAAAGGAGGCTAATTAATCTGTTTATCAAGACAGTTTCTAGATACAGTTATGCAGTTGAAGTTGTTGAAACCACTTTCATAACTATTTTTCACAAACCGTCACAATGGTTGGGAATATAAGGAGGAAACGGATAACTTTAAATTTTGGAGCACCAAATATACGTTTGGGAGCTGGGGTCGTCGCCCTCAGACCCAACGAGGGGCAAAGTCCCTCGACCACCCCCCGCTGACTGGCAGCGGAACTCAACACAAGGGGCTCCTGCCCCTTGACCCCAGGGGGCGCACCCAACCTTGATCCCTGCATTTTTTTCATGGTCGAAAACGATATTAGCGGTCAACGAGTGGTGCACTCTACACTTCCCTAACTTGTATCGAACCGAAATATGAAATCTCCTTAGCCTCTAGTAAATCGTATTCCTAAATTAGATATCGATGACACTAAATCACCAACAAATCCACCCCCCGCCGCCAATTTGTGTAATCTAATAACTTGATTCACACACACAACAGCACACACACACACACACACATAGACACACACACACACACACACACAACACAACCACACACAACACACACACACAACACACTAATATTAATATATATAGATATAATATATAATATATATATAGTATATATATTTATTATATAATAATATATAGTATATATATATATTATTATATAGTTTATATATATATAAAGAGAGAGAAGAGAGTTAAGGATCAAATAAGAAGATTCATTAAAATAAAAGGAATAAGAAGAACTATAATCACAAATTCGCGATGCACCGACTAAATAGAAATGCATCCCTATAATCTTAGATGACATTATAACGCACTATAGTCTAGTGTTTTCTAGCTTTTAATCAGATGCATATACGAATATTTAGATGCATTTCATGATTTCTCTTAGTTTTTTGTTCCTCTAAACGTGCCGAATCATAGAAAATCACTTTATGCAGCACCTATCATCAAATTAAACCTTAATTCGAAACCCAAAGATGTTGCCATCTATACGAATAGAAATGCATCCGTTAATGCAGATCGTTGCAGTCCTCAAAATACGTGGTTTGGTCACTTCTTACCCGCTTCTTATTTTTAATTTATACTTCTTACTGGATCCCTACCCTATATATAATATATTATAATACTTATATATATATTAATATATATAAATATATAATATATATATAATATATAAATATATAATATATAATATATATAATAATTATATATATATATATAATATGTACAAATCACCCCTCCCTTACTCCTCTTTTTCTCATACCTCAAAGGACCTGAATTGATAACTTCGTTTATTTTATAATAGGGTGTTGTTTCCCCTTTCCCTTTACCTTTGTCCAGGGCTCTTATCATTAATTCATCATTTCTCAATGGATATTTTTTATATATTACAGACTCATAAGTTGTCGCTATCTACACCTTTAATTTTGTTTTCCACATGTTATTAGAGTATTATCTACTCGAGACTTTTTTGTGTGATGGTTCGTGAGATCAATAACAAAAGAGATGATGTGATTAAAGTTAGTGTGAAATTGCAGAATGTGGCGTTTTATATTATGTACACAAGTTTACCGTGCAACAACTTATCAGAAGGTAACTAAATAGATCGCTGAAATTTGAAGGGCTGCAAATGCAATAGAAATGAGAAATAAGCGGGGACTTCATTTTCTCATACCTCGAAATAATGACGTTTTTTGTTACATCGTAACAGTTAAAACATTGGTATCAAAACCATCACACCCAAACAAATATACCAATCTTTAACACTTGGATTATCTAAAGTATCAAAATACGTTTGATGCTTGAACATGAACCTCTAAAAAGGTCAATTCTCTAGTAAAACACTTCTTACACAGTGTAAATATGTTATCTTGGTTAAACTATTAAGACTAGTTAATGAACAATAAGAGATACCAGCTTTGATCATCACCAATGCAGAAAACCATAATTCTGTAGAAAAACAACCTTCTAGCTATATCATCCAAAACTATCAACCGATAGAGTTCATGCTTGAATCATGTTTGACCTGGAATCTAGACAGCTGCTGCGAAATGGTGGATATAACAGGTCCGTATCTAGATCTCTGCACCGAGATGTACAAGTCTGATTAAATCCACACACACAAAAAAGAGAAACATAAACAAAATATAATTCGGCTTACCTGAACGTTGACATATAGCTCAAACAATGGAACAACAAGAAGTTTCAAATCTTTTGGAACAGGAAAGTACTGCCTTTCAGACAAGTGAACAACGTAAAGTTTCTTACACTCCTGCATGATCAACGAGACGAGAAAGATTGTTACTCCAGAAGACGAAAATAAAATAGATGCATTTATGCAAAGGACCGGAGCACCCGTTTCACCTTTGGTTTGGTTATATGTGGAGGGCAGTATGGGTACATTATCGTCTCGAAATTAGGCCTCCACCAAACAGCCACACACTCTCCAATCTGCATATTTTACAAAAAAACAAACCCATAAAGATCCAAGATATACAGTTATAATCAAAGACTAAAACATCTCGACTGAAAAAAAGCAAGATACATGCCAATCGGGCTGAAGTCCAGTAGAATTAACTGCAAGTTTGCTAGTGAATTACTACCCTCTTTGTGATCGAGTATATTTTGTTCCACTATGTCGAGATCAGAAGAACCCAAGATGCACTAAACATACAAATGATGCACTAAACCCACAAACGGATACACCAAACACACACACACACACACACACACACACACACACTGATGCACTAATTATGCTCACGTGATGGCTGTATTAGGCTGCACTCATTAGGTATTATATAATCTTAATTAATCTCCTAGTTTACCTATGTACACCTGCATAAATCCCCGATTTTGTATGTCAGTGATTTAACACGATACAATCATGTCAATATGTGTACATGAAATTAACTGATTTATATTCAAAATAAGGCACCTATTAGAATGCAGATAAAGCATCTTCTATTCTTTCTTCATAATAATTCAGAAGTTCAAGGCTTAAGTTGAGAATATATTTGTAATTAAATTCCAAATTTATCAGGAACAAATAAAATTTTACCATTTTTTTGCTTCAGTTGTCTCTCAACGTCTCATCTCATTGTCTCATCTCCATTAAGATTAACCTGCAACGGACACCAAGAAAGTGCCTTAACATTTGACTGGGGATTTTGTGAACCTTTCTGCTACTTTCATACATTATGCAACCTGCTAATATTAAGTTGTTTTGCTGGTCCACAAGACGAAGCACACCATCATCAGTTTTGTGGAAAACTAGAAGGGGGGGTTGAATAGTTTTACATCCGTTTTAAAATTTGTGAAAAACAAGTTTGTTTTAAAAACTTTGATTCTAGTTTATGTGATTTCAAGACTTGTACCAATATATATTACTAACTAACTAAGCTAATATAATGTAANATAAGAACTTCCTTCGTTAGAGATATAAGATACCTGAACTGACCCATTCTTAAGTAAATATGCTGAAATTGTCATGCCAAGAGTGAATTAAAATAGAACAATGTAAAAAAAAAACTTACAAGTCTTATTGAGGCATATGACCCGCTCCTTCGATTAGCTTCAGAGTTACTGCAGACGAGTTTCCTTGATCTATAAAATAGCAAATGAGCCAATCTAATTATAACTTGGAAATCATTCCAGTCAGTCTATTCTTCTGAATAAACTAATAAGTTTTGGACAGGAGCATACCGATATTCAAATGCAATAAGTTGACTAATGGGATTGTGACCGTCAAAACTGATAAAAAGGTTGATTATTCTTGGGCTGTGAGAAGAGACATAACAACGGAATACACCAGATTGTATAAATTCAATAAGACCGACACATCTCCACAGACACAAAACATATTAGAGTTTGCTAAATGTAGATATTCTTCATGGAAAATGCCAATGACTAAAATCTGCATAGAAGAAATAAATGGTCAACATGGGTCCAAACATGGCGTGTAGCGATGACATTTGACACATTTCCTTTTAAACTAAAAATTTGATTTTAAACACCATTCATTTGTAAATTTGTTGAATTATCACCTCTACCTGCTACATTTGTACAAACTGATGCACTAAAATAATGAATATGCAATGAATTATTAAGTATGGCATTTTAGGATTTACCATACACTAGCGATATGCTAAAACCAAGACACAACTTGTATTACGTGATGAGTTTTTTTATGGTTTACTTGATGAATTAGTAGACTCAAGTTATAAATAATGGGATGCACTAAAGTAACTAAAACGGATGCACTAAAGGTCCACAAACGGATGCACTAAATTACCTCAAACGGATGCACTAAAGTACCTTAAACAGATGCAATTAAATAAGTCCATTCCAAAAAGCTTTTAGGATTTTGACTTACCTAACTGGTTTTTATGCATTATAAAGACAGATAAGTAGGAAATGTTTGCATGGAAAAATTGGTTTTCTGCTTAATCAATTGTTTTCACCAGCTCTAGAATCGAACAATCTTTAGCAACCACAACCTGCATCACATTGACATCAAGTTTGTTTAGCCTTTATAGAGTCGAACAAGCATATTAACGAAGATGTTGGGATATGTATTTGACTATATGAAATTGAAGAATCATAATCAAATGGTGAGTTGTAATAAACTGGGTTGTAACAAACACACTGATAACGCTCTAATTATACATATTTCTTGAGCATTATACTATATGTTTTATGATCATTTTATGTGAACTTTTGGTACTTAATAGCATAAAATGAATGCAGGTTCACTCTTGAATGATCTGAGCATGAAACACCTAAAAACCTACTATTTCGCCACTTGAAGTGAATAAATAAATAAGTCTTCCATGATTAGCTTTTCATGCAAGCCAAGTGCGTGGGTTTTACAATAAAGTGCGCCGCACTTACCTCTCGGTCAAGGGGAGTCAAATATATAATATTAAAAAAAAGTACGCCGGTCTTACAAACTAAGTGTGTCGTACTTCCCCTGCATTTATGAAACTTTGGTGCCAAGAAAATAAGAAAGTGCGCCGCACTCAGAAAGCAAGTGCGACGTACTTCACATATCAGAATGCCTATAAATAGAGCTCATTTGCAAGCATTTGAACTCTCCACTCTATAACCGATTTCCACGAAGCTAAGTACGAAGTAATAAGTAATACAGAGCCAAGTTGCAGGGGTGAACGAATCAGAATAAGGGGTGTCAAGTACTTGTTGGTGTCGAATTCTGGGTTACTTGGGACACTTGTATAATAATTTGATCAATCCAATCTGTATGTCTCTTGTTTACTATTTACTCACTTCTATTATTATGAACTCATTAGCCATGAGAGGCTAAACCTCTTGTGATTGCTTGGATATGTGAATATAATAAAGCGACTTATGATTATGTTTTGATCTCTACCAATTTCAAGTTTATATTGTGAACTATTTCATCTCTAGTCTTATTACGTTTGCTTATTGAAAATGGTTGAATATAATATGTTGAGATAGGTCGAAAGAACCAACGTGTTAAACGCAATTCTAGGAACTTGTCTGCGTTACTAGTCTTTGAAAGGAGAAATCCACTTAGAAGAATCAATAATAATCTAGACTTGATATGAAATACTATTTCGAGAGAAATCACTTAATGGGTAGATATGAATCTTGAATTGAACCTACGAGTTATGAAATTGCTCTTTTGACGAAAATAGCTTTCTTATAAGTTGTGCTCCTTTATCAAACTGAGATCAAACATAAACATTGTCACTAGATTATCTAAGCTATCCAAGCAATCATTTGTCTTAATATTTGAATTCTTTTTATTTCCTATAATCGTTACTTGTCTACTTTTACTAATTGTTATACTTAATCTGAACGAACTAAGTCCCTGTGGATACGACCTGGTCTTACCTTAATCTAATACTACCAACGGGGGTTATACTTTACCCGTGTGTTTGGTTTATTAAAATCGGTGAAACTAGTATTATAAATTTAAAGCTTTCCTTACACATCAAAGTTTTTGGCGCCGCTGCCGGGGACTTAAATCTGTTCCTTAAGTATTTTCGAAGTAAAATTAGTAAACAATACCAAAAATCTCTCCAAAACCAGATCACTCTGTTTCTTCTGTTGCAGAAAGCACGCCGCACTTACACACTTGTACGCCGCACTTTTACACAGAGCACACACAGACCGCCGTACTTGTCACCAAGTACGACGCACTTACTTCAATCCATAACGTTTTTCGTAAACATCACAAATCCTTTTATAAAAAACCAAAAAGAATCATCTTTTTCACCATCTTTTGAGATTAATCTTCTCGGTTAAAACAACACCGCCGTACTTACACTTAAGTACGCCGCACATTGCCATTTCACACAAGTACGCCGCACTCACTTGCTCAGAAAATGAAATTTATCAAATTGATTCAAATTTCGCTCTCTATCCTTGAATGCACACTCGCTCAGCTGAAACTGAACCCATTTCACCTCTATCAGAACCTGAAAGAACTTTAAACAAAAGAAAACGTAATAACAAAAGAGTTCCTATTTCTAAAAAAGACGAAAGACCCGAACAACCTCGTGTTCACCACACACCTGTTGACAATATCTCAAACTTCAGATTTTACATCAAATTAATCCAAATTTACGATCCAATGGATGACGCTGATAATGAACCAATGTGGGCCAACGATCGTACCGTTGCACCTACACCTGGACCAGCTATTACCATTCCTGAAACCGCAAACGAATTTGCAATCAAAGGAAATCACCTGACTCTTGTCAAGGGAAACCAATTTGATGGTCGAATTAAAACTGATCCTCACAAACACATTCATGAATTCCAAAGCGTATGCGACATGTTCAAATACGGAGCTACCGAAACTGAAGCGGTAAGACTCATGATGTTTCCTCTATCTCTAACAGGAGAAGCTAAAACTTGGCTTGATGAACTCGATGAAGGAACCATAGAATCATGGGACGAACTTCGTACTGCTTTCGTTAGTAGATATTTTCCTCCAGCTCTATTTGATAAACTTCTCGGAGAAATCCGAGGATTCTCACAACGCGAAAATGAAAATCTAACCGAAGCCTGGCTTCGAATGAAAGAATTGCTAAGAAACTGTCATGGACATGGTCTGACAAAAGGCAATATAATCAAAATCTTTTACCACGGTCTTGATGAAATAACTCAAGAAGCTTTAAACGCTGCGGCCGGTGGTATATTCCTCTATAAAACACCAAATCAAGCGTATCAACTCCTTGAAGACAAAGTCTTACTTAAACTAGATTGGGCAAAAGAACAAAAACCAAAAACTTCTCTTCGTAAAACTGTTGCTTTCGCTGATGAAGGCAGTAGCAATTCTGATACTAATAAAATTATGGCAAGAATGGATGCCATGGCAATTAAAATGGATGCTCAATACAAAGAAATAAAAGAACAACGTGAAAGTTGTAATCATTGTGGCGGAAACCATGCTACCGCAAATTGCAGTGATGATGACACACCTATGTCACGTGAAGAAGAAGCTAAATTTATGAACACTTTTAGACGCACCCGTTTCTATGAGAACTATCGTGATCGTGATCGAGAACGAGAACGATGGAGACCTAGTGCGAAGAACGAATATAACCGAGAACCTTACAAACAAACAAACACCGATGACAAACCAGATGTTCAAACTCAACTGAATGATTTTATTAAAGCACAAAAATCAACAAACCTTTTCGTGAAAGATCAATACATGGACTTAAAAGAAAAAGTTGAATCTGCTGCTAGAAATCACCAAGCCGCGATGCAAAATTTTGAAGCCAAATTCGACAGATTCGCTGAAAAGCAATTAGGTCGAGCTTCTGGATCCCTTCCTAGTAACACTCAACCTAATCCTAAAAACAAACCTTATCAACCACCGCAAGCTCGTCATGAGCATGTGAATGCTATTACCACAAGAAATGGTACTTCTTATGATCCACCCATTGATCCCAGTCAAACTCAACAACCTGTTGAAGTTTTCACTGATGATGAAGAAGAAGAAGAAACGGTACCTCGTAAAGAAACCACAACTCCTGAAACACCAGTACCTAAACCTTACAAACCTAGAATTCCATATCCTCAACGCTTAAGAAAAGAAAAAATGGAAGCTCAGTATGGAAAATTTCTTGATATAATTCGAGCTGTCCGAATTAATGTCTCTCTTGTTGATGTTTTAGCCGGAATGCCCAACTATGGGAAATTTCTCAAAGAACTTGTTAGTAACAAAAGCAAACTCGAACAAATTTCAGCAACTTTCCTTAATGAAGAATGTTCAGCTATCGTTCAAAACAAAATTCCACCAAAACTTGGAGACCCAGGAAGTTTCCTGATTCCTTGTACTTTCAGTAAAACATTCTCGTGCAATGCTCTAGCCGATCTTGGTGCTAGCATTAATCTGATGCCGTATTCTCTATATGCTAAATTATCAATTGAAACGCTTAAACCAACTAAGATGAGTGTTCGGTTAGCTGACCGATCTTTCCAATATCCTGTTGGAATAGCTGAGAACATGTTAGTTGAAGTTGGCAAATTCACCTTTCCAGTTGATTTCGTTATCCTAGAAATGGAAGAAGATAGCAAAGTACCCCTAATCTTAGGAAGACCTTTTCTCCATACAGCCGATGCTATGATTCGAGTTAAACAGAAACAACTCAATCTTGGAGTTGGAAAAGAAAGAATGATTTTTTCCATAGACAAGGCTATGAAACACTCTTACTCTAACGATGACACATGCTTTAGAATTGATGTTATCGATGAAATTCTCGAAGAAGATTTCGATGAACTGCTAGATGAATTTAATCAATTACTGTACTCAGTCGATGGAACACTTCTTGAACACGAAGTCATGGCTGAATATGATCAATTCATGGCTATGACCCTCGAAGATAAAAATGAAAGTTCCGATGACGAGGAAGAAAATGAAGAAGAATTATCATTTGAGAAAATAAACCCTGACAATGAACTTAGACTTAAAAATTCTATCGAAGAACCACCTACTGATCTCATTCTCAAACCATTACCAGACCATCTGGAATATGCTTTCTTGGAAGGAGAATCGTTACTTCCAGTCATAATTTCATCTAAACTCTCTGAAAGAAAAAAAGGAAAATTAATTTCAGTTCTAAAAAACCACAAAAGAGCCTTTGCTTGGAAAACTAGTGACATACCTGGGATTTGTTCATCCTTCTGTAAACACAAAATTCAGTTAATGGATGATAAGAAACCAGTGGTTCAAAAGCAAAGAAGACTCAATCCGAATATGAAAGAAGTTGTCAAGAAGGAAGTTGTCAAACTCCTTGACTCAGGAATCATCTACCCTATAGCAGATAGCCCATGGGTAAGTCCTATTCATTGTGTACCCAAGAAAGGTGGTATAACAGTAGTGACTAATGAAAATGACGAACTTGTCACGACTAGAACTGTCACTGGTTGGCGCGTATGTATTGACTACAGAAAACTAAATGAAGCTACAGCAAAAGATCATTTTCCTCTCCCATTCATGGACCAAATGTTAGAAAGACTAGCGGGAAATGAATATTTCTGTTTTCTAGATGGATTCTCCGGATATTTCCAAATACCAATCGATCAAATGGATCAAGAGAAAACAACATTTACTTGTCCTTTCGGAACCTTTGCGTATCGACGTATGCCCTTTGGCTTATGTAATGCACCTGCTACTTTTCAAAGGTGTATGATAGCAATATTTCATGATATGATTGAAGAATCCGTGGAAGTTTTCATGGATGATTTTTCAGTCTTTGGAAATTCTTTCGATAAATGCCTAAGTAATCTAGATAAAATGCTTCAACGTTGTGAAGACACAAATCTTGTGCTTAATTGGGAAAAATGTCACTTCATGGTCAAAGAAGGTATTGTGCTCGGACATAAAGTGTCAGGAGCAGGACTTGAAGTTGACAAAGCAAAAGTTGATGTAATCTCGAAACTTCCACCACCTACTAATGTGAAAGGCATTAGAAGCTTTTTAGGACATGCCGGATTCTATCGACGATTTATTAAAGATTTCTCAAAAATCGCTCGACCTTTAACTAAACTTCTAGAAAAAGATATTCCCTTTGAATTCGATGACGAATGTCAAAAAGCTTTCGAAACTCTCAAAGAAAAACTCACTTGTACGCCGATTATAATAAGTCCAAATTGGAACTTGCCATTTGAATTAATGTGCGATGCAAGCGATTTTGCCGTCGGAGCTGTCTTAGGACAGAAAGATGGTAGACATTTCCATCCTATCTACTTTGCTAGTAAAACACTCAATGCTGCTCAACAAAACTACACGGTTACTGAAAAAGAACTCATGGCCGTTGTGTTTGCATTCGATAAATTTCGAGCATATCTAGTTCTATCTAAAACTGTGGTCTATACAGATCATTCCGCTCTCAGATATCTGTTTAAAAAGCAAGATGCTAAACCACGTCTTATTCGTTGGATTCTGCTTTTGCAAGAATTCGATATAGAAATCAAAGACAAGAAAGGTGTTGAAAACGTAGCCGCCGATCATTTGTCTCGTTTAGAAAATGAGGATGAAGAAATAGAAATTGAAATAAATGATAATTTTCCAGACGAAACCCTTAATTCAATTAGTTCTCCAGACACGCCTTGGTTCGCAGACATTGCAAACTATCTGGCGGGGGACATACTAAGAAAAGGAATGACTCACCAAGAGAAAAGAAAATTCTTCTCAGATATAAAGAAATATTTTTGGGATGAACCATACTTATTCAAAATCTGTCCTGACGGAATAATCCGTAGATGTGTCTCTGGACCTGAAACTCGTGCTATTCTTGATAAATGTCACCATGGACCTACCGGTGGACATTATGGTGCTACCGCTACCGCTAAAAAAAATATTTGAATCTGGATTCTATTGGCCAACAATTCTAAAAGAAGCACATACTCTAGTTCGCCTTTGCGAATCATGTTAGAAAACTGGAAACATTTCTAAAAAAGATGAAATGCCTATGAATTACATTCAAATCTGTGAAATTTTTGACATTTGGGATATAGACTTTATGGGACCATTTCCTAAATCATCAAAATTCGAATATATCCTAGTCGCTGTTGACTATGTCTCAAAATGGGCAGAAGCCCAAGCTCTTCAAACAAATGATGCCAAAGTTGTTATAACATTTCTTAAGAAACTATTATGTCGTTTTAGAATACCAAAAGCTCTAATTAGCGACAGAGGCACTCATTTTTGCAACAAATTAATGGAAAAAGCTAAGAAAATATATGGAGTTAACCATAGATTCTTTACATCATATCACCCTCAAAC
Organism: Artemisia annua; assembly: GCA_014162995.1. Lineage (NCBI taxonomy): Eukaryota > Viridiplantae > Streptophyta > Magnoliopsida > Asterales > Asteraceae > Artemisia > Artemisia annua. Next base: position 362 of record LBNU01001618.1, on the reverse strand, counting down.
TAGTGGTCAAGTTGAAAATACTAATAGAGCTCTTAGAAGAATACTTGAAAAAACAGTTAAAGAAAATTCAGCTGTTTTGTCAAGGAAATTAGATGATGCTCTATGGGCCTTTCGAACTGCTTATAAAACTCCAACTGGAACAACACCATACAAACTCATATATGGTAAAGCACGTCACCTACCATTTGAATTAGAACACCATGCATACTGGGCACTTAAAAACTGTAACCTAGATCTTATAGCAGCCGGTGAAAAACGAATGTTTCAACTTCATGAATTAGACGAACTACGCTTTTATGCTTATGAAAACTCTCATCTAATAAAAGCGTAGTTCGTCTAATTCATGAAGTTGAATTAGACGA
>LBNU01001617.1:107017-123705 GCA_014162995.1 Artemisia annua | reverse complement strand
GTGATAGAATCTGTTGGGACCGACAACCCCACCTAAGGCAAATTCCGATTTGTTGTCAGGAGGTGAGCTATATTCAGTACTTTGAAAAACTAGCGTAATTTCCCCGAGGGCCCTTCGCCATTTACATCCTTTCTGTGGTGTGGTGATTTTTTTGCATACATGACTGTAAAAAGGCTTGTGTTTCGTGAACCTTAGAGCAACATGTATGTGCAGAAATTTTTATGACATACGTATTATCGAGCTAACTCGTGAGCTCAGCTAACCCGTGAGCTCACTGATTTAAAAACTGTTAACTTGTGTTCAAATTACTGTTAAAACTACTATAGATTTACTCAACCTTTGGGTTGACCTTTTTAGCATGTTTATCTCAGGAAATTAGCGGCATGATGGCACGGAGCTGGCAAAAGGGCAAGGGACCTCCCTTTAACATTATTCATTCTTTTCAAACTTGATACTACTTTTGAAGCCCTTTTACATTTTGGATAAAATGTTTTGTAACTCGAAATATTGAGTTCTTCTTGAATGACATAAATTCTATATTTGAACTGTTTACTATAAGTTTGACTGTGGTCAATACGTAATTACCCCGAATAAGTCTTCCGCTGTGTTTAAAAATTTTCGGGGTGTTACATTCACCGCCGACTGTTGTCGCCACCGCCCGCCGTCGCCACTACCGTCGCAATTTGAGGTAATCTTCTTTTCATTTTTAAAAAAGAAAAATATAACTCCAACTAAACGGGTTTTCAAAATTCTCAACTCTTCTCTAGAGAAGAAAACTAATTCCCTTCTCAATAAATTTAGAAACTGAAAAAGAGGAAAATTTTTCTACAACTAAACGGCACCTTACTTCCCTCTTCTCTTCTCTTCTCTCCAATAAAAACTCACGAACATAAATATTTTGTCATTTCCTCTCATCTTCTCTTCTTTTCTCTCCAAATAAAAACTCGGGAACAAGGGAGAATTACACACATCCCGAATTAAACTTCAATCTATACTATGTCTATACTACCTATAATAGAAAAATGGTCAAAAGTGAAATGTTGAGTTTTCAACAATGGTCAAATGAGAGAGAAAGTGAAATGTAATTAATACTCTTATTAAAACACCCCTAATACTTAAAAGTACAATTATTGATTCACATTGTACAACCAAATTAAAGCATATCTACCAAATTAAATACAACCAATTCAAACACAAATCGGGTTGACCCGGGACGCTTCAAACCCGGCGGGTTGACCCAGTTTAATTTGACCCGTTATCGACCCAACCTAGCAAGTTGACCCAGTTTAAATCGACCCATTTTTCGACCGGAATGGTTCAACCGATTGAACCACCCGGGTCGAACCGGGTTTCAAAATATTATCCATTACTTAGAAGTATAATGATTTATTCACATTGTACAACCAATTAAAAACATATCTACCAAATTAAATACAACCAATTAAAACACAAACCGGGTTGACCCGGGACGCTTGAAACCCGTTTTTCGACCGGAACGGTTCAACCAGTTGAACTACCCGGGTCGAACCGGGTTTCAAAACATTATGTTTAATTCCCAAATCTTCAAACTTGTATTATTTTTCGTTTATAACCTATAAACTTTTTTTTTATCAATAAACTATATGTCACTATAAAATCCCGTTGCTATGCACGGGTACTCGTCTAGTATGAAGGAAAAACTAAAAAGTGAAAAGTGAAAAGTTGAAACTGAAAAAGAAAATGTTGAAAATATATGTTTCAAAATGAACTATTCATACATATCGAAAACCGTGTTGACCCGGGACACTTCAAACCCGGCGAGTTGACCCAGTTTAATTTGACCCGTTTTTTCGACCCAACCCGTCGGGTTGACCCGATTTAAATCGACCTGGTTTTGAACCGGAACGTATCAACCGGTTGAACCGTTGAATCACCCGGGTCGAACCGGGTTCCAAAACATTATATTTAATCCCCAAATCCTCAACTTTTATTATTTTTCATTTAGAACTCATAAACATTTTTTTTATCATTAAAACTATGTGCAGCTATAAGATCTTGTTGATATTCACAGATACTCATCTAGTAATTAAATATGTTTCTACTTAAACTTTAAAATAACAAATATACCCATTTTAAACAACTTTATATCTTTAAAAAAAATAAATAAATAAATAACTTTATATCATTATAAACAAATTATTACATGACTATTATAACATTCTTGTGCACATAAATTATATACTCTGCATATTAAATTCTAGCCAATCTTTAATGTTTTGAAGTATTATAGCCATCATGACGCCAGTTGAAGAAGAAAACGATGACCCAACTCGATCTCAAAATTTCCAGCCACGTATCCACATTCTATTTCACATACATGCAGGAACATAACTAATTTATTCTTCAAATGATCAAATGTATAGTAGGTTTATTAAAGGAGTAACCACAAAGTAAATAAAGAATGAATTGCTTGAATAAAAATTGGTTACCCTAATGATAAGACGAATTAGTTGCGGCAAATTGAGATTTAGTTTGGCGATGGAGAAGGTTATTATTGTCTTGAAAAAACTATTTGCATAAGTTGGGTTTATTTGTAATTTAAAATTTAGCATGGGGATCGATATATATAATTTGTAAAGTTTAATTAGGGATAGCCAAAGTGGATTGCTTGTATAGCACAAACAAACCGGTAAAACCTAGAGGGGTAACAAATGCAATAACTCAAATAGATAAATACAGTAAAATCAAACAGAATTCACAAATAAACCAAACTATACACAAACAAAAAGCAATGTGACAAATCAATAGTAATATCCATGATGATGGTGGTGATGATGATGACGATCCAATCCGAAACAATGCAAAAGAGGGTAACAAGCAACAGAAACACATCTCCCAATCATGCCAAATATTGATGCAACCAACATACAAGGACAACAACAAAGTGCCATTAATGGATCTTCATGATGATGATAAGGGTCATGGTGGTGATGATGATGATGCCCATGATGACCCATCTTTAAACTAAACCTTGTTGTTTTTGTTGTTTAATGTAAACGGTTAAATATGCAAGGTTTTACACGACCTAAACCTTGTTGTGTTTTTCGTGTTGTCTAATGTGTTTGCTTGAAATAGTTTTGTGGTATTTATATGGGAATAAACTTAGTGAGGAAGTAAATATAGAGGAAAAATAGTAAGAGATGTGAATAAGAATGAATTTTAAATAAGTGAACCTGTGTGTTGTATTAATGATCGGTCCCCTATTTAGGTTCTTCAACTATATATACGTGTGGAATTTATTATGTGACATGTTATTGGTTGAGGGCATGTCGGCTTAAAATCGTTATCATGTTTTGAAAACTAGTTAGTATACATTTGTGAACGCACAAGGCTTTAACATAAAGCGTACATAATTTGTTTTAATATAAGTCAAAACTAGTTATAATGCCCGCGCACGCGCGGGTTTTTTTAAATTTTTTTTTGAATCATATATTTTTATTTATTAAAAAACAAATAATTTAATCTTTGTTTTGTTGGATTTATGATGTTTAATTATAGTTTTTTATTATTAAAGATAATTATTTAAAAGTTTTAATCCTATTGTTAATTGCTTCTTATCTATATTTTTTGTATTTATCTTCTACTTGTATTATGGATAAATATAAAATGTTACCTAATAAGAAAATAATCTTTTTTTTTAAATAATATTATTACTAAATAAGGTATGGTTTAGTTTTTTTGAAATGGAAAAGTCCCCACTTGGGGTTTTGTTTTATTATATAAAAGATATATAACTTATAATTATTTATTATCTAATTTTAATAATAAAAGTGGCTAAGAATAGCGTAAATATTATCAGCAACAACAACCTCCACCAGTTACAACCGACTACCATCACCACCAACAGTCGTTACCACCACAAACAAACACGTACCATTGACGTCACCAACCATCGTAACCACCAACAACATTAATAATAATAATAATAATAATAATAATAATAATAATAATAATAAATAAAGAAAGAAAGAAAGAAGTTTGATGGTGTTAGGATTGATGGCAATATGACTAGGATGATAACTGAGCCTAAAAGCTCTTTGTCTCATCATAAAGAGAGTTGAAAGATGTGCCTTCTTGTATGGGTAGGGTCTCCTCTTTAGGCTTAGAAGTTGTCCTTTTTCTCTATTGTTTCCAATCATGTGGTGCATTGTCCTTTCTTGTTTCCTTTCATCTTGCATGTTGGTTGAATGTCATGTTGGAAAGCCTCTTGATGTATTGCACCACTACATAGATCATCATTGTCATTTCTGCACTCTTTTTCCTTCTCTTGGTTTTGTCTCACTAGGTTTTACTTGGGAAGGTTTTTTAATGAGGCGGATTTATTGGATGTTCTATGCATTGCTTTCCCTTTTGGTGAATTATGGGGAAGTTTATACTGCTCATGGATGCTGCTTATATGATGGCTCAGTGTATGGTGGTGATTCAGTGTATACTGACTAAGTATATGCTTTTGGTTTATACTGAGTATATGGTGCTGCTGGAAGATATCAAGCATTTGGATATTATTGTCTTTCGTTTGTATTTGTGTGCTTAGATATTGGTAGCAGTTTGGTTATTGGATTGTTTGGGCCTGTCCAACAATCTTTTTGTATTGGATTTGGGGTTGTCCAAGTCTGTATTTTTGTTTCTAGAGAAGGAATGAGGTTTTTAAGGTTTGTCCTAATTAATCCATTTTATTTGTCTTTTTTTTTTTGCAAATACTTTCATTATCCTATTTATTTTACCTTTGTATATAAGAAACAAAGGGAAGAATGTGTGTGAGTAAATTTGTGTGTGTTGTGAATTTATGTTTATGAAAGATGCTCATATAACTAGTTTCACGTTAACCGGAAAAAAGTTATCCGACTAGTCAATCAAATAGATCTCGGGTAATTCAAACGGATATTCCTCATTTCCAATGCCATTTCACCTCATTTAATGCATTTCGTGGTGGGCCATGGGGAGAAAACATATGTCAAGTATAGAAAACATATGTTAAGCATAGAAAACAAAGATAAGCCAGACACTTGTTACATGGTGGGTGTTGCCAAGGGCATTTCACCCCACACCATATTAGGTGGGCGAAATGAATGTCCAATTTAAAAACGGCTCAAAATGTAATTTGTTCTTTTAATCGGACAACATCAAAAGTGGCTAGGACGGTAATTTCGCTTATAATAATGTATTAGCATGAGTTATTTCAACTTTGGGTAACTACATACATGCGAATGGTTCCGTCATTTTTATCATGGAAGCAAAAAGAACGGTGGGTTTGAATGGGAAGAAAACCTTTGGCTTCCTAGATTACGATTAGGCTTTTATTTTTTAATTGGGGTTAGATAGGTAAAAATGTAAGCTATCATGTTAATTCTCTATATATACTAATCCTGTTGATGGTTGCAAAAATAATAAACAATTAATAAAATACTAATAAACCCAGCCTGTTAACTTTAGTCCAATATGTTGGCCCATTACTTGTATACTACTAATCCTTCTTTTGTTGTTTAATGTAAACGGTTAAATATGCAAGGTTTTACACGACCTAAACCTTGTTGTGTTTTTCGTGTTGTCTAATGTGTTTGCTTGAAATAGTTTTGTGGTATTTATATGGGAATAAACTTAGTGAGGAAGTAAATATAGAGGAAAAATAGTAAGAGATGTGAATGAGAATGAATTTTAAATAAGTGAACCTGTGTGTTGTATTAATGATCGGTCCCCTATTTAGGTTCTTCAACTATATATACGTGTGGAATTTATTATGTGACATGTTATTGGTTGAGGGCATGTCGGCTTAAAATCGTTATCATGTTTTGAAAACTAGTTAGTATACATTTGTGAACGCACAAGGCTTTACCATAAAGCGTACATAATTTGTTTTAATATAAGTCAAAACTAGTTATAATGCCCGCGCACGCGCGGGTTTTTTTTTTAAATTTTTTTAAATCATATATTTTTATTTATTAAAAAACAAATAATTTAATTTTTATTTTATTTGATTTATGATGTTTAATTATAGTTTTTTTATTATTAAAGATAATTATTTAAAAGTTTTAATCCTATTGTTAATTGCTTCTTATCTATATTTTTTGTATTTATCTTCTACTTGTATTATGGATAAATATAAAATGTTACATAATAAGAAAATAATCTTTTTTTTTAAATAATATTATTACTAAATAAGGTATGGTTTAGTTTTTTTGAAATGGAAAAGTCCCCACTTGGGGTTTTGTTTTATTATATAAAAGATATATAACTTATAATTATTTATTATCTAATTTTAATAATAAAAGTGGCTAAGAATAGCGTAAATATTATCAGCAACAACAACCTCCACCAGTTACAACCGACTACCATCACCACCAACAGTCGTTACCACCACAAACAAACACGTACCATTGACGTCACCAACCATCGTAACCACCAACAACATTAATAATAATAATAATAATAATAATAATAATAATAATAATAATAAATAAAGAAAGAAAGAAAGAAGTTTGATGGTGTTAGGATTGATGGCAATATGACTAGGATGATAACTGAGCCTAAAAGCTCTTTGTCTCATCATAAAGAGAGCTGAAAGATGTGCCTTCTTGTATGGGTAGGGTCTCCTCTTTAGGCTTAGAAGTTGTCCTTTTTCTCTATTGTTTCCAATCATGTGGTGCATTGTCCTTTCTTGTTTCCTTTCATCTTGCATGTTGGTTGAATGTCATGTTGGAAAGCCTCTTGATGTATTGCACCACTACATAGATCATCATTGTCATTTCTGCACTCTTTTTCCTTCTCTTGGTTTTGTCTCACTAGGTTTTACTTGGGAAGGTTTTTTAATGAGGCGGATTTATTGGATGTCCTATGCATTGCTTTCCCTTTTGGTGAATAATGGGGAAGTTTATACTGCTCATGGATGCTGCTTATATGATGGCTCAGTGTATGGTGGTGATTCAGTGTATACTGACTAAGTATATGCTTTTGGTTTATACTGAGTATATGGTGCTGCTGGAAGATATCAAGCGTTTGGATATTATTGTCTTTCGTTTGTATTTGTGTGCTTAGATATTGGTAGCAGTTTGGTTATTGGATTGTTTGGCCTGTCCAACAATCTTTTTGTATTGGATTTGAGGTTGTCCAAGTCTGTATTTTTGTTTCTAGAGAAGGAATGAGGTTTTTAAGGTTTGTCCTAATTAATCCATTTTATTTGTCTTTTTTTTTGCAAATACTTTCATTATCCTATTTATTTTACCTTTGTATATAAGAAACAAAGGGAAGAATGTGTGAGTAAATTTGTGTGTGTTGTGAATTTATGTTTATGAAAGATGCTCATATAACTAGTTTCACGTTAACCGGAAAAAAGTTATCCGACTAGTCAATCAAATAGATCTCGGGTAATTCAAACGGATATTCCTCATTTCCAATGCCATTTCACCTCATTTAATGATTTCGTGGTGGGTCATGGGGAGAAAACATATGTCAAACATAGAAAACATATGTTAAGCATAGAAAACAAAGATAAGCCAGACACTTGTTACATGGTGGATGTTGCCAAGGGCATTTCACCCCAAACCTTATTAGGTGGGCGAAATGAATGTCCAATTTAAAAACGGCTCAAAATGTAATTTGTTCTTTTAATCGGACAACATCAAAAGTGGCTAGGACGGTAATTTCGCTTATAATAATGTATTAGCATGAGTTCATTTCAACTTTGGGTAACTACATACATGTGAATGGTTCCGTCATTTTTATCATAGAAGCAAAAAGAACGGTGGGTTTGAATGGGAAGAAAACCTTTGGCTTCCTAGATTACGATTAGGCTTTTATTTTTTAATTGGGGTTAGATAGGTAAAAATGTAAGCTATCATGTTAATTACTACTATGTAAATAAGAACATATAAAATTAGATTAATTTATTTATTTAATTGTTTATAATTGATTAACTAAATTATTTTTCTATTTATAAATTAGTTATTAGCTTATGCACATACATGAATCAAATTTATTTCAATGTTTTTGTTCAATATATGGAAATATAAGAATTTGAACATGTTTAACTTTTAAAATTATGAGTCATACACGGGGTTCATACCGTAAGTACAACTAATAATTATATTTTAAATATACGTTCGGTGTATAATTATAAGTCGTGCTTTATTTTTGACATATATATCTCGTGCATCTACATATTTTCGCTATTACAGTTAAGCTAATTGAAGTTTAGCCATATTTTTAATCTTTTAACTTTTGTGCGCGCGGGTTATTTATCGCGGTTTAGGTTCGGACAACGACTACAACTAACAACAACAATGACGACGATGACGAGAACAATAATAATAAAGTGATGTTTATAATAATAATAAGAGTTAATTGCATATTTGGTCCTTGTGATTTGGCCAAATTGCATGTTTGATTCTCAAAACTTTGAAGTATCGAATTGTAGACTCCATAGTTAAAAATGTTTATTAACACTTAAGTCCATAATTTTTCAAAAAGATGATCGAGGCCATGTGATACTTCAATTTTTTTCTTTACGAAATTTTTTAGAAGTTTGACTAAACCAGTTTAATTTGACTTTTATTATGCTCGATTTTCTAATTGACACCTCAATTGATTTATAAAAATATTTGATTGGCACATAATAATTTTCAAAACANTTAAAATGAAAATTGAAATATGAGGGTACAAACTGAAACATGTGGGTGGAGGGACTATTAGTGCTAAATTGGCTAAACTTTTCACGAAAAGGGTTCGGGGCTCATTCGACATAGCAAACGGAGTCGAAAAATTTCGAAACTTGCGCCATCGTTCACGAAATCATTTTTCCCATCAAATCAAGTATAAACTTCAAACTTTTTTGATCCAGGTAAATTCTCATCGCGCCTAACAAGAGGCCTGCTATTTTTATGTTATGTGTTCTGCTTTCTGTATATTCGTCCTTATCTAATATTAAACAACTATATATATGATAATATAAGTTATATCAGATAGTAGCGACTGCCACTTTTGTTTGTTATGTAAAAAAAACGCGTACTACTTACAATAACGACAAAACCTATCAAAAAATAATATATGAGCATATACATTTCCACACAATATACAAAATCTTACTTTAATATTTAGTAAATACAAAAAAAAAAATGTATTACATTAAGAAAAATACAACATTAAAATTTCTTTTATAAAAACTGAGGCTTAACAAGCTAAAAAAGAAAACTTAAATGAAAAGTCATATTCATCCAACAATTGAACCGGTATTTTTAAAGCATCATCAAAAACCATTACAATACCCGAAAGAAAATAAAGCTGCGTCATTTAACGAGTCTATAAATCCCATTGATAGAAATGGTACAATATTTAATAATTCTTCTTCTTCGACATTCTTTAGACCTTATGCCCATCATTTTGCAAAATGTTTAAGTACATTCTTAGCCAAATTAAAAATCTTAAACGAGGTAAAAAAGACAAGCTTATGGGTTTTTTTTTAGTTAATTAAAACAAGGTATTCTATCATACAAACAATATGTTTTTGTTGCGATTTTCCAAGTGGGTATAGAATATTTCAAATCTTTTGTTAGCCTTGAGTTTTCACATTTACTTCATAGATTTGTTCTCCTATGTGTACAAACTCGCACCGGTACAAAGGCCCCCGTCGCGTTTTCGTACCCCTTGTTACTACTATGTAAATAAGAACATATAAAATTAGATTAATTAATTTATTTAATTGTTTATAATTGATTAACTAAATTATTTTTCTATTTATAAATTAGTTATTAGTTTATGCACATACATGAATCAAATTTATTTCAATGTTTTTGTTCAATATATGGAAATATAAGAATTTGAACATGTTTAACGTTTAAAATTATGAGTCATACACGGGGTTCATACCGTAAGTACAACTAATAATTATATTTTAAATATACGTTCGGTGTATAATTATAAGTCGTGCTTTATTTTTGATATATATATCTCGTGCATCTACATATTTTCGCTATTACAGTTAAGCTAATTGAAGTTTAGCCATATTTTTAATCTTTTAACTTTTGTGCGCGCGGGTTATTTATCGCGGTTTAGGTTCGGACAACGACTACAACTAACAACAACAATGACGACGATGACGAGAACAATAATAATAATAAAGTGATGTTTATAATAATAATAATAAGAGTTAATTGCATATTTGGTCCTTGTGGTTTGGCCAAATTGCATGTTTGATTCTCAAAACTTTGAAGTATTGAATTGTAGACTCCATTGACGTATAGTTAAAAATGTTTATTAACACTTAAGTCCATAATTTTTCAAAAAGATGATCGAGGCTATGTGATACTTCAATTTTTTTCTTTACGAAATTTTTTAGAAGTTTGACTAAACCAGTTTAATTTGACTTTTTTTATGCTCGATTTTCTAATTGACACCTCAATTGATTTATAAAAATATTTGATTGGCACATAATAATTTTCAAAAAAGATGTTTTATAGTATGAGAAATGCTACATTTGTTAAAAATTTACAAAAAGATTGTCTATACAATGACATGGTAAGTGAATTTGACCAATCATGTTGTATAATAATATTTTTTCTTTCATATTTTTCACCCAACATATTCACATGATACGTGTGTGTGAATTTTGTTTTTAAAATTCTTTTTGGACATAGCATCTTGTTATAGGGGTAAAAGTTGTCAATACTTCAAAACCGAGGTCTAGTTGAATATATAAAAGACTTGTATAAACAAAATGGTTTTCCCTATTATTTGTTTCTTATCTCCGCATTTTACTAAGAAAGAGATGAAAATTAGGTCAGAGTAGTGAAACTGTCTGAAGCGAAGTGGTAGCCAAACATATCAAGGTAACTATCTGGTTTACATCGTTTTATTTCTAAAATCGATCATGCATATAAATTGGGGCTATGAGATTGGAATTTAATTGTTAATTAATTTTGATTATTGCTTTGTTAGATTGATTTTTTATGCCTATGTTTTAGGATTTACAGCTCATTTTTATACAAAGTTATTGGCAAGTAACACACTAAATAACAATCACTTCTCTAGACGGTATTATATGAATCCTTAACTACCAATCAATCTAATGGATACTAGTATGAAAGGGCTTATAGCCATTTGATGTCCATTACCTTGAGTTGTCATTACTTATACGTATAAATGATAGTATGGGTTATGCTTGGAAAAACTATCCAAAGTTGAAGCTGTAACCATCATTTGTTGTTTGTATAGAAGGGTTTTGGCAAAAATACATGTAGTTTTTTGTCTAAAATGACATGCAAAGGAATTATATTTGATGCTTCAGCCTTCCTAATAATAAAAAAAAAAAAGGATATTATAAAGGGATAATTCCAAAAATGACCAAGTTGCCCAATCGATGGGGATTTTTGACCTTAGATTTGAAAGTTCCGATACTGGCCATACGCCCACACTACAAGAAAAACTGGTTTTAGTGACAAGTGGGATTTCGTCACTAACAGCAAAAAGTCGTCACAAATCCTACTTGGTGACGAAATCTGAGGTCGTCATTTGTCGTCACAATAGGTCCGTCACTAATTTTTTTTAGTGTCGAAAGTGCAAAAGGTCGTCATTAATATGTGACAAAATCAGAGTCGTCACCAAATTTTTGACGATGTCTTTCGTCACAAAATTTGTCACTAATGGCTGTAAGTCGTCACTAAATTTGTTCCGGTTGACGATAAAAGGTCGTCACAAATTTTACAACAGTGACCAAATAGGTCGTCACTATGGCCATAAGAGTTTGGTCATTATAATACGACAAATTATTTAGCCGTACACAGTTAGATGCTTTGCCCACCACATACAACGACATACCCGATACAATTTTTTCCAAAACGATTATCATTCCAAAACAAATGTATGAATTATGTAATGTAAACAGAGCGCTAATATTATTCTACATCATGCAAGCTAAGCTAGAGTACATGTATACATCATAAATCTTACAAAGTCTTACATGTATGAACTATGTAACAAACATGACTATCATAAAAGAGAGTTTTCCCTACGCCGTAAGCTCATATTTCCCCTTTAACGCCATAAACCAAATCATCACTGGAAAACAAAAAAAGAAAATTCAAAAAAAGAAAATTCATACAATCAGATTTAATTTACAACTGATTGATCAATTGTGTCAGCTTGTCAACCTTATAGCTTTAGCATCGGTAAATGTTAGTCTTGCATAACTGTATGTTAAAATCACATTAAAATGAACTTGTGAGTACCCTACAAAATTCTGTTTTGACCCATACTAGAAATGACTCATTTTAACCCAAACCTGTTTCGACCCATATGCGAAGGAATGTAAAAAATATGTGAGGCAACTTACAGACGTTCACGTCACAAGGAACTAAGTTCTGAAGGGAAGACGCCCATCGATCTCATTTAGACCACTTTGACCTTACAATGTAAACCTGCATACAACATTTAACAAGAATGAAGCTTTAATTAAAGTTTAAAAACGGATAATGTGGACCACTCTTTGGCAATGTTTACATTACAGCCAACACATTTTTAAAAATTAAAGAAACACATTTTTAATATAGTTTGTGTCAAGTCTCGTCCATCATTAGAAGTTCCGTCTAAATCACAAGGCCTGCTTGAGACACTTCTCCATTGGTCAAAGTTCAACCAGTTAGGACTCTTAACAGTGCAGACTCTCCAGAAAGAATTCCTTTCCTAACATTCACAAATATATATCACTAACAAAAGCTAGAATGCGTGTTAACAAATGCCTGTTAACACTTGCACTTGTCTATGAGCTGCAATGATTCGACCAGACCACTTTTACCCAAAAAAGTAGCTAGTTAGCGAAAAAGAAATACCAGTCTCATATGATTGTTGTGGTCTAGATCTTGTTTAGTCAAGTAATGTGCCCCATAACTCGTCAGTGAGCTGCAATGATGCATCTAATGTTTAGTAGAAACATTGGTTCATTGTCAACATTAAAATCATTCTTAACTTCTTAACTTACAATACGACGTAAGGAGACCAACCTTTATACAATGCACGTGGATCTTCACGCAGTACAGATCTAAGAGCATGGGCAATCCCTAGACATTGGCTGGAAGATTTATCAGTCTGCAAACAATAAAGCCCTTGTAATATGTGACTATGTATGCAGTTAACGAGTATCCAACATTATAAAACCTTAAATACCTGCACAGTAAGCCAACCTTGCAAAACTAGACGAACCAACTACATGACAAACAAACAATAAGGTAGGAAAGTAATGATAAAGAACATACCTGAGTCATGGATCCTTTGATTATGAAATGAAAGAATGATCCCTTCTAATGTAACGGTCGCCCACTTTTCTGATTATTCCCTTTTCTCCTGAAATTCAATTGAACATCCAATAGTATGTGAGTCTTTCTCTTAAATAGTCAGTGCCCCATCTTTTTAAAAATATACAATAGAATAAGCTAACCATATCCAGAGACTTATTGAAAAAACTTCATGCAATGTGAGCAAAAAGAGTACTTGGGTATGCTTTGATAACCTCCTTCTAACTTGTGTAAGCTTGACATGCTATTTTAAATGACTAAACATAGGCCTGCATGAGAAACATAATTCATTTAACTCATTAGTGCAGTTAAATAAAAGTGTAGAATGAAAGCAAAACACCATAAACGTTTACGTCAAATATGGCAAAAAAATAAATAGTGAAACAGTCAAGTTGGATACCTGTTAGTCTCAAACTTAACATATTTTCCTTCTCCGACTTCAACAGTTATGATAGACAAAGAAACAATGTAGAGAACTTGGACACACAAGACAACTTTCATAGTCATCATATTCATTATTGAGGTAATCATTTCTATCCAATCCAACATAAAAATAGTTGTGCAATGAAAAAGTTTAAACCAAAAAACTAGATATATGAATATACATTGAAATAAATGGCCATAATGCATCCGATACAACCTACATAGTGACTTCAAGTGATCACCACCTAAGAAGAAGAATCAAAATTAAGATAATATGGTACGAGTAGTAAATAGTTTATATCTTAATCAGCCTACCAATTTTGCTTCACTGAATAAAGGCTAGTGCCAAACAAATGCATATCCAACTATACACAAATGAGTGCCGCTAGTTTGACTTCTTACAAGTAGATTTGGGAAATACACTTCAAGCGAATTGCAATATCAACTAGATTATGTAAACAAGATAACATACACCATTCACATATTGGCTAAGGTCTTGACATAGGTTAGGGACTATTGAGACTGTTTATTGACTTCCAATTTTAGGTCCCTCTTTTATACTAGAAAGGTGATAACATCAAGAAGCTCAAGCTCTACAGAATCACAAGTATCAACTATATTATGTAAATTCCTAAAATCTACAATGATGTGAAATGCAATCAAACTTTTCTGAAGAAGCTCCACATTGTCAAGGGGTTTATCGGAGAATATACGAACTAGGAAGTAGCCTACATTTTGTTTAAGGCATACTTAGATTGGACCTTATTTTACACTTGTTTATATTATGCTACAATATTCACTCCACGTCTTGAAATTAGGAATCCATTTTCAAGCTCACTCACATATGTTTTGTGGCAAAAAATAAAACGTAAAAAAATTCCTATTACCAAACTGTCTAAACAATGCTGCCCATCATATGCCATTGTCAAATCAATAGTCATGGTAAAGGTCCATATTAACTTTAGCTAACAATCACCGAATGCTAATATTCTCTCTTAGGCATTTCATCGAACACCTTCCATGCATCTAATTTAATAGTGGTTAACCCAACCAATTCAGCAAAATTCTCACACTCTATCATTCTAGTAGGATGACATTATACCAAAACATAACGATATTTTCTATCTAGTAGTAATATTCATCACAATATACACAAAGCAAAACGAATAAAATCCCTAATAATACAAATTACATAAAGATAATGCATTATATAGATTAAATTAATCGTGATGGAGTTAAATAAGTGAATCAGCCGATCAATTCTTCATACCTTCAATTGCTAACAATGCTGATAGAGGTGGTGTGCAACGGCGGTGGTGCGCTGAAGTGGTGGTACACGGCGGCGGTGGTGGCGCGACGCGGTAGTGCGCGACGACGGTGGCTGTCCACGAAGACGGTGACAGTGGTGGTCTACGAAGGCGGCGGCAGTGACCGACGACGATGTTTAAAACTTAAATGATGAGGTTGGATGGAGAAGAAGAGTTGATCGGTTATTTGTATTTGATCTATATAAAAAAGTTAATACTCCGTACTTGTTAGTTGTTATAAAAGACGAATATGTTAGTATTTGTGTTTGATAATATTCTCGTTCAAGTCATTTTTGTGACAACTTAATGACGACCTATAAGTTCCGTCATGAAATTTTAGCTTGTGACAAGAATTGATGACGAGTATTTATTTCGTCACTAAATGGTCCAATTAGTGACAAGAATATGAGTAGTCAAAATATTGTTCGTTACTAAAACCACTTTTTCTTGTAGTGCCAGTTGCCCAAAACCCAGCAGCCAACCAGGGGACGCCAAGGGTCAGTATTTTTGGGCAACGCCTCCTTTTTTTTTTGGGCAACACCTCCTTTTTTTGGGAAACTTGTGACACTTGGCGTACCATGGGTGGCTAGCCGCTTTTGGGCAACTGGGCGTATAGCCAGTATCGGAACTTTCAAATTTAAGGTAAAAAATCCCCATCGATTGGCAACTTGGTCATTTTTGGAATTATCCCTATTATAAATCATCGAAAAATCATCCCTGTTTTAACAGCGACGGGTTTTCTTATACTTGTTGGTATTCTCTTTTATCGGTGACCAGTTTCAAATGTTTTTCATCTAAACAAAAGCTTGGATGGTTGGACTCAAAAGTTCTCCGGAGCTCGATCCATGCCAAACATACCCCTGTCAAAATTATCATATACTTATACTCATATTGTTTTAACAAAATTATTTGCAATGCCTTTGGCAGATTTTCACACATTTATTTTTTGAAATTGTCTGAGATGATTTAAGTCTTATCCTTTACATTGTAATAAAATATTTTATTTTATTCTGATTGGTTTTCTTTATAGAATTTTAGAATGTTATTTGGATTCATTGTGTAAACTTTCTTATTAGGTAATAAATTGGATTTCAAATGAGTTTCTAATATAACGATGATCCTCCCTAGGTTTTTAATGGAAGAGCTTGTCCCTGATATCCTTGAGCGGATACTCATAAAATTCGAAGTGAAGGATCTGATTCGATACAGAAGCGTTTGCAAGTCATGGCACTCTTTTATCTCAAGTTCGAGGTTCGTTAAATCACATTTAGATTATAACTACAACAACTATCGCAAGAATACCGAAATAGATAAAAAAGTGCTTTTGTCTAGATTTGGTCGCTTTAAGTTTAGTTATGAAGTTAATAACATGACTTTTGATTTCAATAATTGTCTTGTTCTTGGTTTTTGCAATGGCCCTTTATGCATCTCACCTTCTCTTAGTAATGTTTTAGTAACCAACCCCACAACTCAAGAGGTGAAAAAGGTGAGAAAGCCCAAAAATCTTGATGTCAACTACGCCTTATGTTGGGGCTTTGGTTATGATTCCTTAACCGATGATTACAAGGTTGTATCAGGGTTTACGAAAGGTGAAAAGAGAACACGTTTTCAAGTGTTAACGTTGAAATCAAATGAATGGAAA
>LBNU01001617.1:95888-105897 GCA_014162995.1 Artemisia annua | reverse complement strand
AAAAAAAAAAAAAAAAAAAAAACACAAAAAAAAAAAAAAAAAAAAAAAAAAAAAAAAAAAAAAAAAAAAAAAAAAAAAAAAACCCTCAGCAACACATGCTTTAAAGGCATTGTGTAATAGGTCACATTTTATCAAGGTTATAAATAGCGTGAGGCGTGGCGTGGCGGCATGGTTAAGCCTCAAGCCTTAGCGTGAGGCATGGCGACATGGCGTTTTTAATGCGTGAATTAAGGCGGCAAAAAATATTTATAGATTTATAGATTTATATTATATTTCATTAGTATATCATATTTTATATACATCGAGTTTACAAAAAGTGTTATACATAAGCAATAAAGTCAAGAAACTCTCTTTACATTGGTAATCTTCTTCAAATATTAGTAAACCCCTAAACGCCAAATACCAGTAAACCTCAAATACGATGCCCAAATTCCTATTACTAGTAAATCTCCTAAACGTCTCAAATACCAAGCCTTAAGACAACGCCTTGGTCTATAGCGTGGCGTGGAGGTGACGCCTCGTGCCTTTGCGGCGTCAAGGCGCACCTTTTAGAACACTGCATTTTATTCATGAAATGGATTGGGAATGTATATTTAGTATTATATTATATGAATATAATATTTAATAATTAAAATAATATTAAGATTTAAAAAGTAGTAAACTACTAAAAAAAAGGATACATAAGAAAAATAAAAAAACAAATAAGAGAAAATACACCCACCCCTACCGATTTAATAACATCTGCTCCAAAGAAACTCATAAGACCAACTCCATTTGGAATTCCATCAATTATAATTCTATAAAAAAAAATGAGTTAATTTGGCCAATTTTCTCTTCCCGTAATGAAGAATGTTTCATTAAAAGAATCTATGTAACCCTGATTATATGACCAATCATATATAGCATTTTTTATTTTGTCATAAAAATTTCTCTTCAGACCCAATTTAACAAATGAATTAATTAAATCCAAATTTTGAAAAGATGAATAAACATGTTTATATAAAAAAAAAATGATATAAATAATACAAAAGATGCTATACTAACCGAAAAAACTGCATCTTTACAAAATTCATAACAATCTATTGAATTGTTTGAATTTTTATGTAAAAGATTTATATACGGGGTTAACCATTTTGTTAAAATATCCACATCTTGATTGAAAGGAATTCCTAAGAATCCATCGAGCAAAGTAAATAGAATTGGTATAAGTATTGGGAATAACATAGTGTTATCTGAGTCATAAGGATACAAAGAAGTCTTGATATTGCTTAAATTAGGAATCGAAAGAAAAGGTTGGATCACATTTCTTACATTGTCATCAATTTGGTCTAAATTATTTGAAAAAAAGAAAGGACATCCACTCTTGTTCATTTTTAATAAAGTTACCAAACGAAAGTTTTTGTTACTTATTTTTTAACCCTCTTTACCCCATAGAGATATTGAATCCAGTACTTATACATTAAAAATTAATCTTTTAAGTAAATATGAAATAATGACTTTGAATTTGAATAAATATGGAATTTCCCCTATCTTTTATAGCATAGATACATGTAAAACTTAAAATAAATAAGTTGACTGTATAAGAAATTGGGTGTATTGTCAAGGGGTAAAAGTGGTCAATGTTTTAAAGCTGTGGTCTAGTTGGATATACAGAGACTTGTATAAACGAAATGGTATTCCCCATTATTTATTTCTTTTTCTGCACAATTTACAAAAAAAGAGATGAAAGTTAGGTCAGAGTAGTGTAACTGTCTGAAGCGAAGCAGTAGCCAAACATATCGAGGTAACTATCTGTTTTACATCGTTTTACTCTTAAAATCGACCATGCATATAATTTGGGGTTGTGAGATTGGAATTTGTTCGTTAGATTGATTTTTATTTTTACAGTTCATTTTTATACAAATCATTCAAATGGATACTAGCATGAAAGGGCTTATAGCCATTTGATGTCCATTAGCTTTGTTAGATTTTTATTTTTTATTTTATTTTATTTTTATTTTATTTTATTTTATTATGCCTATGTTTTAGGTTTTACAGTTCACTTTTATACAAAGTTATTGGCAAGTAACTCACTAATAACAATCACTTCGCTATACGTAATTATACATGAATTGTGTACTACAAATCAATCTGATGGATACAAGCATGAAAGGGCTTATAGCCATTTGATGTCCATAGGTTGAGTTGTCATTACTTATACGTATAAATGATAGTATGGGTTAACCAGCCGCAGTTGTTGCTGTAACCTATCATTTATTGTTTGTATAGAAGGGTTTTGGCAAAAGTACATGTAGTTTTTTCTTGAAATGTGTAAAATGACAGGCAAAGGAATTATATTTGATGCGTCGGTTTTCCTAATAAAAATAAAATAAAAATAGGATTCTATAAATCATCGAAAATTCTTCCCTGTTTTAAAAGCGACGGATTTTTGTTTTCTTGTTGGTACTCTCTTTTATCGGTGACTGGTTTCAAATATTTTTCATCTAAACAAAAGCTTTGATAGTTGGACTCAAAAGTTCTCTGGAGCTCCACGCCAAACATACCCCCTGTCGTAATTATCATATACTTATACTCATATTGTTTCAATAAAATTATTTGCAATGCCTTTGGCAGATTTTCACACATTTATTATTCGAAATTGTCAAAGATGATTTAAGTCTTATCCTTTACATTGTAATCAAATATTTTATTTTATTCTGATTGGTTTTCTTTATTGAATTTTAGAATGTTATTTGGATTCATTGTGTAAACTTTCTTATTAGGTAATAAATTTGATTTCAAATGAGTTTCTAATATAACGTTGATCCTCCCTAGGTTTTTAATGGAAGAGCTTGTCCCTGATATCCTTGAGCGGATACTCATAAAATTCGAAGTGAAGGATCTGATTCGATACAGAAGCGTTTGCAAGTCATGGCACTCTTTTATCTCAAGTTCGAGGTTCGTTAAATCCCATTTGGATTATAACTACAACAACTATCGCAAGAATACCGAAATAGATAAAAGGGTGCTTTTGTCTAGATTTGGTCGCTTTAAGTTTAGTTATGAAGTTAATAACATGACTTTTGATTTCAATAATTGTCTTGTTCTTGGTTTTTGCAATGGCCTTTTATGCATCTCACCTTCTCTTAGTAATTTTTTAGTAACCAACCCCACAACTCAAGAGGTTAAAAAGGTGAGAAAGCCCAAAAATCTTGATGTCAACTACGCCTTATGTTGGGGCTTTGGTTATGATTCCTTAACCGATGATTACAAGGTTGTATCAGGGTTTACGAAAGGTGAAAAGAGAACACGTTTTCAAGTGTTAACGTTGAAATCAAATGAATGGAAAGTTGTTGGAGATGTGGAGTATCGTTGTGTTAGTGACGTTGGTACCTTATGTAACGGGGCGCTTCATTGGTTTATGATAGATCAGAATGGCAAAATAGTAATTGTCTCTTTTGATTTATCTAATGAGGAATTTAAAGAAATTCCCCAACCTTATGATTCTAGATATGAGTTTACTATTCTTAACAGCTTGGAGATTGTTGAAGATTGTCTTTGCATATTGTCTCGTCGATCTGCTGGTTTCTATAACATATGGGTATTGAGAAACCACAATGTAGAACAATCTTGGGAACTGTTGTCATATAATATCGACTATTATGCTCTCGATGATTATGCTGCAATCTTCGACCAGCTAACACAATTTTCATTCTCGAAGAATTTGGAAGGTATTGGTTCTCCTATATTCATGCAGAGCCTTGTATCACCCCATGTTAACGGGATACCAAAGAGGAAGAGGCGGGAGATGAATAACAAGAGGAATAATAAGGTATGTTCTAATTATGATGTTATTTCATATTCTTTGTGTGCATCTATTGTTCTCATGGACCGTGTATCAAGTTTATTGATTCCAATTTTTTCAGTAAATTGAACATGGATCTTAATTAGTTAAGCCGTTTCTCTCTATTGTATCTCATATACGCTATACACAAAAGGTTGGAATTTAGAACAGTTGATTCTTTTGGTCGTTTGACAGATCGAATGACAGTCCTTTGAGAAGTAACTCTTCTTTAAAACATGATGAGATACGTTGCGTCCTTTCTATTAATTGGTTGAAACATGTCGTAGTTCCACAGATGAAATCTTGTACTGGATATAGAATTTAATTAAAACTCTTATGGTATTTTCTGTGTAAAGGTTTTCTAATAAAGTAATTATTCATGTTGAATTTTGGTGAAAACAGAAGGTGACTTTGGAGATCTAGCACTTGTAGGGTGCTGCCATTTGAGTTTCATTGTGTGACCCTAACTTATACTCGTAATTAGTTTTCATATAATATATATATTCATAGCTTCATATATTTTCATTTTAAATTTCAGCAAGTCAAGGGAGAACTTTCCGTTTCAGAATCAAGTGACAAAGTTTGATGTTGTAGAAGAAGTACAGATGATGGAGCCGGGTATTTCTTTGATAAATCCGATATGCTCCTCCTATGGATCTATCTTATTGATTTTAATATCTTATGTTACTGATGATTATGAATGACTTCATTTTGTGGGATTCGTGTACTGTTTGATGGTTTTTAGTAACTTGTGTTTGATACCTTTTGATAATTTGCGTGTGTATAACATGCTATAAAGTATAAACTATTGCTGGATTATTTTTATTTTCTCATTGCAACATTAGTCCTTATACCTTGTATCCGTTAGTTTTTCCCGTTAAGTACTTCACGTGCTAAAAACATGTGGGCATTTTAGTTTTTTTACACATTATCATCTTCAACCTCTTTTTCAATTTTCTTTAAGACCACCAGGTACATATGGCCCGACTCAAGCCACAATCGATTTTGGGTGCTACGCCTTGCCACATCAGCAAAACACTCATTTTCATTCACATTCAAAAACATCCTCTTTCATGGCTCAAGCTCTTTTGTGACCCATCATTTTATTTTATTTTTTATTTTTAAAACGAATTAATTTTACATTTATGAAAAACAAAATTACAAATTAAATGAAACTAAAAATAAAATTAAAAAAGAAACAAATTATTAATAAATAAATACATTACATAAACTTTAGCCCACTTATACAAACTTTTTTAAATATTTAAGGGTATAGATTGTAATTTATATATATATATAAAAGGTTTAAAAAAATAAAAAAAAATAAAAAAAAAAAGCAAAAAAAGAAAGACTAAACCTACCAGGTCGTCTTCTTCCTTTCTCACACACACATACATACACTTAAAGACACACAAAAAAAAGCGTACACACTCACAAACACACACAAACACAAACCTATTTTTAATCAATTATTATTTTTTTTTAAAAGAAAGGAAAATTCGTTTCGGCACAAGGAAATTCCTTTGAATTGGCGCTGGCACAGGTGGGAGTCGGTATGATTGCTGCCTTTGGCGTGGGTCCAAGTTCGAGGGCGCAAAGCACATGCTACCACACCCATAGCTTTAGAAACAAATATCACATAGATCATCAATCACACATGTAAATAAAACCAATCAAAATGAACAAATTATTTTTATCCTAAACTTAAAATTGTCACAATATAATTTAAAAGATAAATACCTAAAATCCATCCGCACCTAAAAAAAAAAAAAAAATGCTTTAAAGGCATTGTGTAATAGGTCACATTTTATTCATGAAATGGATTGGGAATGTATATTTAATATTATATTATATGAATATAATATTTAATAATTAAATTAATATTAAATATTAAAAAGGTAGTAAACAACTAAAAAAAATGGATCATAAGAAAAATAAAAGAACAAATAAGAGGAAATACACCCACCCCTACCGATTTAATAACATCTGCTCCAAAGAAACTCATAAGACTGGAATGTATAATTAATATTATATTATATGAATATAATATTTAATAATTAAATTAATATTAAAGATTAAAAAGGTAGTAAACAACTAAAAAAATGGATCATAAGAAAAATAAAAGAACAAATAAGAGGAAATACACCCACCCCTACCGATTTAATAACATCTGCTCCAAAGAAACTCATAAGACCAACTCCATTTGGAATTCCATCAATTATAATTCTATAAAAAAATGAGTTAATTTGGCTAATTTTCTATCCCCCAAAGAAGAATGTTCCATAAAAAGAATCTATGTAACCCCGATTATATGACCAATCATATATAGCATTTTTTATTTTGTCACAAAAATTTCTCTTCAGACCCATTTTAACAAATGAATTAATTAAATCCAATATTTGAAAAGATGAAGAAATAGGTTTATATAAAAAAATGATACAAATAATACAAAAGAGGTTATACTAACCGAAAAAACTCCATCTTTACAAAATTCATACCAATCCATTGAATTGTTTGAATTTTTATGTAAAAGATTTATATACAGGGTTAACCATTTTGTTAAAATATCCACATCTTGATTGAAAGGAATTCCTAAGAATCCAACGAGCAAAGTAAATAGAATTGATATAAGTATTGGGAATAACATAGTGTTATCTGATTCATAATAATACAAAGAAGTCTTGGTATTGCTTAAATTAGGAATCTAAAGAAAAGGTTGGATCACATTTCTTACATTGTCATCAATTTTGTCTATTTTATTTGAAAAAAAGAAAGGACGTCCACTCTTGTTCATTTTTAATAAAGTTACCAAACGAAAGTTTTTGTTACTTATTTTTTAACCCTCTTTTCCCCATAGAGATATTGAATCCAGTACTTATACATTAAAAATTAATCTTTTGAGTAAATATGAAGTAATGACTTTCAATCTGAATAAATATGGAATTTCCCCTATCTTTTATAGCATAGATAAATGTAAAACTTAAAATAAATAAGTTGACTGTATAAGAAATTGGGTGTATTGTCAAGGGGTAAAAGTGGTCAATGTTTTAAAGACGTGGTCTAGTTGGATATACAGAGACTTGTATAAATGAAATGGTATTCCCCATTATTTATTTCTTTTTCTACACAATTTACAAAAAAAGAGATGAAAGTTAGGTCAGAGTAGTGTAACTGTCTGAAGCGAAGCAGTAGCCAAACATATCGAGGTAACTATATGTTTTACATCGTTTTACTCTTAAAATCGATCATGCATATAATTTGGGGTTGCGAGATTGGAATTTGTTAATTATTTTTTATTATAGCTTTGTTAGATTGATTTTTATTTTTACAGTTCATTTTTATACAAATCATTCTAATGGATACTAGCATGAAAGGGCTTATAGCCATAGCTTTGTTAGATTGTTTTTTTATGCCTTATGTTTTAGGTTTTACAGTTCACTTTTATACAAAGTTATTGGCAAGTAACACACTAATAACAATCACTTCACTATACGTAATTATACATGAATCGTGTACTACAAATCAATCTGATGGATACTAGCATGAAAGGGCTTATAGCCATTTGATGTCCATAGGTTGAGTTGTCATTACTTATACGTATAAATGATAGTATGGGTTATCTTTGTAAAAACCAGCCAAAGTTTTAGCTGTAACCTATCATTTATTGTTTGTATAGAAGGGTTTTGGCAAAAGTACATGTAGTTTTTTCTTGAAATGTGTAAAATGGCAGGCAAAGGAATTATATTTGATGCGTCGGTTTTCCTAATAAAAATAGGCTTCTATAAATCATCGAAAATAAAAAGGTGAGAAAGCCCAAAAATCTTGATGTCAACTACGCCTTATGTTGGGGCTTTGGTTATGATTCCTTAACCGATGATTACAAGGTTGTATCAGGGTTTACGAAAGGTGAAAAGAGAACACGTTTTCAAGTGTTAACGTTGAAATCAAATGAATGGAAAGTTGTTGGAGATGTGGAGTATCGTTGTGTTAGTGACGTTGGTACCTTATGTAACGGGGCGCTTCATTGGTTTATGATAGATCAGAATGGCAAAATAGTAATTGTCTCTTTTGATTTATCTAATGAGGAATTTAAAGAAATTCCCCAACCTTATGATTCTAGATATGAGTTTACTATTCTTAACAGCTTGGAGATTGTTGAAGATTGTCTTTGCATATTGTCTCGTCGATCTGCTGGTTTCTATAACATATGGGTATTGAGAAACCACAATGTAGAACAATCTTGGGAACTGTTGTCATATAATATCGACTATTATGCTCTCGATGATTATGCTGCAATCTTCGACCAGCTAACACAATTTTCATTCTCGAAGAATTTGGAAGGTATTGGTTCTCCTATATTCATGCAGAGCCTTGTATCACCCCATGTTAACGGGATACCAAAGAGGAAGAGGCGGGAGATGAATAACAAGAGGAATAATAAGGTATGTTCTAATTATGATGTTATTTCATATTCTTTGTGTGCATCTATTGTTCTCATGGACCGTGTATCAAGTTTATTGATTCCAATTTTTTCAGTAAATTGAACATGGATCTTAATTAGTTAAGCCGTTTCTCTCTATTGTATCTCATATACGCTATACACAAAAGGTTGGAATTTAGAACAGTTGATTCTTTTGGTCGTTTGACAGATCGAATGACAGTCCTTTGAGAAGTAACTCTTCTTTAAAACATGATGAGATACGTTGCGTCCTTTCTATTAATTGGTTGAAACATGTCGTAGTTCCACAGATGAAATCTTGTACTGGATATAGAATTTAATTAAAACTCTTATGGTATTTTCTGTGTAAAGGTTTTCTAATAAAGTAATTATTCATGTCGAATTTTGGTGAAAACAGAAGGTGACTTTGGAGATCTAGCACTTGTAGGGTGCTGCCATTTGAGTTTCATTGTGTGACCTAACTTATAATTAGTTTTGATATAATATATATATTCATAGCTTCATACATTTTCTTTTTAAATTTCAGCAAGTCAAGGGAGAACTTGCCGTTCCAGAATCAATTGACAAAGTTTGATGTTGTAGAAGAAGACAGATGATGGAGCCGGGTATTTCTTTGATAAATCCGATATGCTCCTCCTATGGATCTATCTTATTGATTTTAATATCTTATGTAACTGATGATTATGAATGACTTCATTTTGTGGGATTCGTGTACTGTTTGATGGTTTTTAGTAACTTGTGTTTGATACCTTTTGATAATTTGCGGAGAAGAAAACTCAAAATGAGAAGAATGAGAAATAACTATAACCGCGTATTTGAGATGCATTGACTTGAATTAGATGCATCTCTATTCATTTAGATGCATCACAATTAGTTTCAAAAATGATTTTGAATTGAAAACGATGCAAAGTAGTACTAGCAACAAATTTGACCCGTAGAGGTCGAAAAATAAATAAGATTCGTCTAACTTGATGAAATGCATCTAATATATGTTTATGCATATAATTTTTAGCTAGAAAATATATTATGATGCATCTAAAAGATTAGGGATGCATCTAATTCAAGTTGATGCATCTCTAATGTATAGTTATAGTTATTTCTCATCCTTCTTATGTTAATGATTCTTCTCATTTGATCCTTAGTCGTGTATGACATGCTATAAAGTATAAACTTGCTGGATTATTTTTATTTTCTCATTGCAACATTAGTCCTTATACCTTGTATCCGTTAGTTTTTTCCGTTAAGTACTCCACGTGCTAATTAAAACATGTGGCCATTTTGGTTTTTTTACACATTATTATCTTCAACTTCTTTTTCAATTTTCTTTTAGAGCACCAGGTATGGCCTGGCTCAAGCCACAACTGATTTTGGGTGCTACGCCTTGCAACATCAGCAAAACACTCATTTTCATTCACATTCAAAAACATCCCCTCTCATGGCTCAAGCTCTTTTGTGACCCATCATTTTATTTTATTTTTCATTTTTTAAAACGAATTAATTTTACATACATGAAAAATAAAATTAAAAATTATATAAAACTAAAAATAAAATTAAAAAAGAAACAAATTATTAATAAATAAATACATTACATAAACTTTAGCCCACTTAAACAAACTTTTTAAATATTTAAGGAGATCTTATACCTGATTGTATGCGTTAGTTTTTTTCCGTAAGTACTTCCACGTGCTAATTAAACACTGTGGGCCATTTTGGTTTTTTACACATTA
>LBNU01001617.1:70916-95514 GCA_014162995.1 Artemisia annua | reverse complement strand
TTTTTTTACACATTATTATCTTCAACTTCTTTTTCAATTTTCTTTTAGAGCACCAGGTATGGCCTGGCTCAAGCCACAACTGATTTTGGGTGCTACGCCTTGCAACATCAGCAAAACACTCATTTTCATTCACATTCAAAAACATCCCCTCTCATGGCTCAAGCTCTTTTGTGACCCATCATTTTATTTTATTTTTCATTTTTTAAAACGAATTAATTTTACATACATGAAAAATAAAATTAAAAATTATATAAAACTAAAAATAAAATTAAAAAAGAAACAAATTATTAATAAATAAATACATTACATAAACTTTAGCCCACTTAAACAAACTTTTTAAATATTTAAATCTATAAATTAAAATTTTTATATATATAAAAGGTTTAAAAAAATAAAAAAATAAAAAAAAAGATAAAAAAGAAAGAATGTACCTACCAGGTCGTCTTCCTTTCTCACAACACATACATACACTTAAAGACACACACAAAAAAATGCGTACACACTCACAAACACACACAAACACAAATACACACAAACACAAACCTATTTTTAATCAATTAAAAATTAAAAAAGAGAAACGAAAATTCATTTCGGCACAAGGAAATTCATTGGCATTGGCGTTGGCACAGGTGGGAGTCGGTATGGTGGCTACCTTTGACGTGGGTCCAAGTTCGAGGGCGCAAAGCACATGCTACCACACCCAGAGCTTTAGAAACGAATATCACATGGATCATCAATAACAAATGTAAATAAAACCAATCAAAATGAACAAATTATTTTTATCCTAAACTTAAAATTGTCACAATATAATTCAAAAGATAAATACCTGTAATCCATCCGCACATATTAATTAAAAAAAAACAAATCAACAACACATGCTTTTAAAGGCATTGTGTAATAGGTCGCATTTTATTCATGAAATGGATTGGGAATGCATATTTAATATTATATTATATGAATATAATATTTAACGATTAAATTAATATTAAAGATTAAAAAAAGTAGTAAACTACTAAAAAAGGGACAAATAAGAAAGATAAAACAACATATAAAAGGAAATACACCCGCCCCTACCGTTTTAATAAAATCTGCTCCAAAGAAACTCATAAGACCAACTCCATTTGTAATTCCATCAATTATAATTCTATCAATAAAATGATTTAATTTAGCTAATTTTCTCATCCCCCAATGAAGAATGTTCCATAAAAAGAATCTATGTAACCCCGATTATATGACCAATCATATATAGCATTTTTTATTTTGTCATAAAAATTTCTCTTCAGACCCATTTTAACAAATGAATTAATTAAATCCAAATTTTGAAAAGATTAATAAACAGATTTATAATAAAAAGTTGATGTAAATAATATAAAAGAGGCTATACTAACCGAAAAAACTGCATCTTAACAAAATTCATACCATTCTATTGAATTGTTTGAATTTTTATGTAAAAGATTTATATACGGGGTTAACCATTTTGTTAAAATATCCACATCTTGATTGAAAGGAATTCCTAAGAATCCAACGAGCAAAGTAAATAGAATTGATATAAGTATTGGGAATAACATAGTGATCTGATTCATAAGGATTAAATAAACTTTAGCCCACTTAAACAAACTTTTTAAATATTTAAATCTATAAATTAAAATTTTTATATATATAAAAGGTTTAAAAAAATAAAAAAAAAAAGATAAAAAAGAAAGAATGTACCTACCAGGTCGTCTTCCTTTCTCACAACACATACATACACTTAAAGACACACACAAAAAAATGCGTACACACTCACAAACACACACAAACACAAACACACACAAACACAAACACAAACCTATTTTTAATCAATTAAAAATTAAAAAAGAGAAACGAAAATTCATTTCGGCACAAGGAAATTCATTGGCATTGGCGTTGGCACAGGTGGGAGTCGGTATGGTGGCTACCTTTGACGTGGGTCCAAGTTCGAGGGCGCAAAGCACATGCTACCACACCCAGAGCTTTAGAAACGAATATCACATAGATCATCAATCACAAATGTAAATAAAACCAATCAAAATGAACAAATTATTTTTATCCTAAACTTAAAATTGTCACAATATAATTCAAAAGATAAATACCTATAATCCATCCGCACATATTAATTAAAAAAAAAAAATCAACAACACATGCTTTTAAAGGCATTGTGTAATAGGTCGCATTTTATTCATGAAATGGATTGGGAATGCATATTTAATATTATATTATATGAATATAATATTTAACAATTAAATTAATATTAAAAATTAAAAAAAGTAGTAAACTACTAAAAAAAGGACAAATAAGAAAGATAAAAGAACATATAAAAGGAAATACACCCACCCCTACCGTTTTAATAAAATCTGTAATTCCATCAATTATAATTCTATCAATAAAATGATTTAATTTAGCTAATTTTCTCATCCCCCAATGAAGAATGTTCCATAAAAAGAATCTATGTAACCCCGATTATATGACCAATCATATATAGCATTTTTTATATTGTCATAAAAATTTCTCTTCAGACCCATTTTAACAAATGAATTAATTAAATCCAAATTTTGAAAAGATTAATAAACAGATTTATATATAAAAAAATGATGTAAATAATATAAAAGAGGCTATACTAACCGAAAAAACTGCATCTTAACAAAATTCATACCATTCTATTGAATTGTTTGAATTTTTATGTAAAAGATTTATATACGGGGTTAACCATTTTGTTAAAATATCCACATCTTGATTGAAAGGAATTCCTAAGAATCCAACGAGCAAAGTAAATAGAATTGATATAAGTATTGGGAATAACATAGTGATCTGATTCATAAGGATACAAAGAAGTCTTGGTATTGCTTAAATTAGGAATCGAAAGAAAAGGTTGGATCACATTTCTTACATTGTCATCAATTTGGTCTACTTTATTTGAAAAAAAGAAAGGAGGTCCAATGTTGTTCATTTTTAATAAAGTTACCAAACAAAAGTTTTTGTTACTTATTTTTTAACCCTCTTTACCCCATAGAGATATTGAATCCAGTACTTATACATTAAAAATTAATCTTTTGAGTAAATATGAAATAATGACTTTCAATTTGAATAAATATGGAATTTCCCCTATCTTTTATAGCATAGATACATGTAAAACTTAAAATAAATAAGTTGACTGTATAAAAAATTGGGTGTATTGTCAAGGGGTAAAAGTGGTCAATGTTTTAAAGCCGTGGTCTAGTTGGATATACAGAGACTCGTATAAACGAAATGGTATTCCCCATTATTTATTTCTTTTTCTGCACAATTTACAAAAAAAGAGATGAAAGTTAGGTCAGAGTAGTGTAACTGTCTGAAGCGAAGCAGTAGCCAAACATATCGAGGTAACTATCTGTTTTACATCGTTTTACTCTTAAAATCGATCATGCATATAATTTGGGGTTGTGAGATTGGAATTTGTTAATTATTTTTTATTATAGCTTTGTTAGATTGATTTTTATTTTTACAGTTCATTTTTATACAAATCATTCTAATGGATACTAGCATGAAAGGGCTTATAGCCATAGCTTTGTAATATTTTTTTTTTATGCCTTATGTTTTAGGTTTTACAGTTCACTTTTATACAAAGTTATTGGCAAGTAACACACTAATAACAATCACTTCACTATACGTAATTATACATGAATCGTGTACTACAAATCAATCTGATGGATACTAGCATGAAAGGGTTTATAGCCATTTGATGTCCATAGGTTGAGTTGTCATTACTTACGTATAAATGATAGTATGGGTTATCTTTGAAAAAACCAGCCAAAGTTGTTGCTGTAACCTATCATTTATTGTTTGTATAGAAGGGTTTTGGCAAAAGTACATGTAGTTTTTTCTTGAAATGTTTAAAATGACAGGCAAAGGAATTATATTTGATGTGTCGGTTTTCCTAATTAAAAAAAAAATGATTCTATAAGTCATCGAAAATTCTTCCCTGTTTTGAAAGCGACGGATTTTTGTTTACTTGTTGGTACTCTCTTTTATCGGTTACTGATTTCAAGTATTTTTCATCTAAACAAAAGCTTTGATAGTTGGACTCAAAAGTTCTCTGGTGCTCCACGCCAAACATACCCCCGTCGTCAGTGGCGGAGCTAGAAAAAATTTCTTGTGAGGGCCAAAACAAATTTTTTTTCTGGAAGAACATTAGATGGGAGGGCCCAGATAGGAAGAAAAAAATTTAACACATGAAATCGCAAAAAAAATACACTAACGAGCTTAAGCCTAGGGGGGCCGAGACCCTTCCCGGTCCCTTAATAGCTCCGCCCTTGCCCGTTGTAATTATCATATACTTATACTGATATTGTTTCAACAAAATTGTTTGCATTGCCTTTAGCAGATTTTCTCACATTTATTTTTCGAAATTGTTAGAGATGATTTAAGTCTTATCCATCACATTGTAATCATATATTTAATAATTTTATTCTGATTGGTTTTCTTTATAGAATTTTAGAATGTTATTTGGATTCATTGTGTAAACTTTCTTATTAGGCAATAAATTGGATTTCAAATGAGTTTCTAATATAACGTTGATCCTCCCTAGGTTTTTAATGGGAGAGCTTGTCCCTGATATCCTTGAGCGGATACTCATAAAATTCGAAGTGAAGGATCTGATTCGATACAGAAGCGTTTGCAAGTCATGGCAATCTTTTATCTCAAGTTCGAGGTTCATTAAATCTCATTTGGATTATAACTACAACAACTATCTCAAGAATACCGAAATAGATAAAAGGGTGCTTTTGTCTAGATTTTGTGGCCGCTTTAAGTTTAGTCGTGAAGTTAATAACATGACTTTTGATTTCAATAATTGTCTTGTTCTTGGTTTTTGCAATGGCCTTTTATGCATCTCACCTTCTCTTAGTAATGTTTTAGTTGCCAACCCCACAACTCAAGAGGTAAAAAAGGTGAGAAAGCCCAAAAATCTTGACGTCAACTACTCCTTATGTTGGGGTTTTGGTTATGATTCCTTAACTGAAGATTACAAGGTTTTATCTGGGTTTATGAAAGGTGAAAAGAGAACACGTTTTCAAATGTTAACGTTGAAATCAAATGAATGGAAAATTGTTGGAGATGTGGAGTATAGTTGTGTTAGTGATGTCGGTACCTTATGTAACGGGGCACTTCATTGGTTTATGAAAGATCAGAATGGCAAAATAGTAATTGTCTCTTTTGATTTGTCTAATGAGGAATTTAAAGAAATTCCCCGACCTGATGATTCTAGATATGAATTTACTAATCTTAGCAGCTTGGAGATTGTTGAAGATTGTCTTTGCATATTGTCTCATCGATCTAGTCACTACTATAACATATGGGTGTTGAGAAACCACAATGTAGAACAATCCTGGGAACTGTTGTCATATAATATCCCGGGTCATGCTCTCGATGATTATGCTGCAAACTTCGACCAGCTAACACAATTTTCATCCTTGAATTTGGAAGGTATTGGTTCTCCTATATTCATGCAGAGCCTCGCATCACCCCATGTTAACGGGATTCCAAAAAGGAAGAGGCAGGAGATGAATAACAAGAGAAATAATAAGGTATGTTCTGATTATGATGCTATTTCATATTCTATGTGTGCATATATTGTTCTCATGGACCGTGTATCATTTTTACTCATTCCAGTTTTTTAGTTAGTTGAATATGGATCTTAGTTAAGCCACTTCTTTCTCTTGTATCTCATATATGCGACACAAAAAAGGTTGGAAGTTAGAACACCTGATTCTTATAGCCGTTTGACAGAATGACAGTCCTTTGGAAAGTAACTCTTCTTTATAACATGATAAGATACATTGAGTCCTTCCTATTGGTTGAAACATGTACGAGTCCCGCTGATGAAATGTTATATATACTGCATATAGAATTTAGAAGTCTTATGTTATTTACTACGTAAAGGTCCTTGTAGTAAAGTAATTACTAATCTAGAATTTTGGTGAAACAGAAGGTTACATTTGAGTTATAGCTCTTGTAAGGCACTGCCATTTGAGTTTCATTATTCGTGTAACTGAAACTTACGATTATTTTTCATATATTTATTCATACCTTCATACTTTTTCATTTTAAATTTCAGCAAGTTCAGGGAGAACTTTCCGTTCCAGAGTCAAGTGACAAAGTTTGATGTTGTAGAAGAAGTACAGATTACGGGGCTGGGTATTTCTTTGATAAATCGGACATGCTCCTGTTATGGATCTTTCTTATTGATTTTAGTATCTTATGTTAACGATGATTATGAATGACTTCATTTTGAGGGATTCGTGTACTGTTTGATGGTTTTTAGTAACTTGTGTTTAGAGTTGAGATCCATGAAGAACCCATACATGTCATAGAACTTATCAACCAATCATAGCCACCCATTTATATTTTCCNGGGGAAGGGATTAGGTGCTTGGTTGGAGGGGGTAATATAATGATTACCCATTAATGAGTAATGGACCATTATAGAGTAAATTGGGGGGTAAGGAATTGATTACCCACATCCAGGGGTGTTATCGGGTCGGGTTATCGGGTAATCGGGTCGGGTGAGTCGGGTTTTGGTTTGAAAAAAACTAACTCGCAACCCGACCCGATAAGGAGTCGGGTTATCGGGTTCGGGTTGATATCGGGTCGGGTGATTCGGGTCAATCGGGTTGGCTTATAAAATCAAAAAAAAAAAAATTTTGAGCTTAAACACTTGTCGTTGACATTTAACTAAAATACTTGTGTCATTTTGAGACTTTGTCATTTTGAAATGTCTTAATCTCTGCTTATTACGAGTATATAATCTTTATTGTATTAGGAGTAGAATAATGTCTGTATTATATTAGTTTTCTTTTATGTATGAAGTATTAGTATCTTTTGGTTAGCATAATGTTAACTTATCTGTTTAGTATCCTAGTAGTCTTTTTCTACTATAAATATAAGCCAATTGTTTAGGTTTTCATTGTGTTATTTTTCTAATGATTTAAGTATATATAAAAGAAGTCAAGAAGCTCATTCAACTTCTTGGTAATATTCAGTCAAGTGCTACTGATGTAATTTGTAAAATTAAAACCCGAAAATAATAGAAGTCAGGTAGTAAAAGTTGTAGCATGAAAAAAATCAATAGTCACATGGAAAAGACAACACTCTGTAAATTTGTATTGAAAAAAGCTAAACAATATCTTTCGGGTCTTATCGGGTTGACCCGATAACCCGATAAGATAAATAATTCAACCCGAACCCGACCCAATAACACTATCGGGTTATCGGGTTCGGGTCAAAACAACCCGACAAGATTTTTTAACCCGATTTAACCCGACCCGATAAGCTTTATCGGGTTCGGGTCGGGTCAACCCGACCCTACTGACACCCCTACCCACATCACCCATTCCTTTGCATTCCCTTTCCCTTTCCCCACTACTAACCAGGCACACCCTTAGTTCAATGTTGAAAGTGTTTGTGTTTGCTTTGGTCAATGTTGAAAAGCTCGTCAGGCCACTTTTCTTAGCTTATGAGCTTATCAAGTTGAGCCTATGTCTTATATAGGTCACAAGCTCAACTTGATAATCTTAAAAGCTGAAAAAAGTGACCATGTGAGTTGTTCAAATATTACATAAGCTCATAAGCCGAGTAAATAAGGGAACACAAACATCATTTCATGAATTGCTTATATTTAAACTTTTGAGAGCACGCGTTCTGGTAACACCAAAGTAATAAAAAAGGTGTTGCACATTAGCAGAATCCATTATTAGCCGTATAGTGGTATCACTGAAAATTGGGACAAGTACAAATCTTTTTTAAAAAAAAAGTTGATATGATAACTTTGGGTATAGCACTGGGACTGGTGTAGTAACACCGGTTTATAACCTTATAATGTTGATATGATAACTTTGAGTGAGTGCCTGCTTGGCTGCTTCTTCTATTGAAACATAAACATAAAAAATAAGCAATCCCAAACACTATAACATTTATTGGTGTTTTATTGTAACTGTACGGTTAATACAATAGATAGTAGCTTAGAAAGGCCTATTTCCTTCTAGGCTTATTGATTAATGTCGGTGTATCATTACTATGTAAAATTATATGATAAATAAGGGGCGTGTTTGGCAAAATCAACCGGAGTTGGAGCTATAAGGAATGAGCTGTCCTTTGTATAAAAGTGTTTGGCAATGGTATATGTAGTTGCAATTGCAATGTGTAAAATGGTATATAAAGGAACTCTACATAAACAATTATTAGGTATGTGATTAATGTGAGCTTATTTGGGTAATAAACTAATAATAATCTATACGCGTTGAGTTTCTGTTTCTGTTTAAAAGTCTATTTGGGTAATAAACAGAAGCTTGAACTCAATAGCTCCCGAAGCTCCTTGCCAAACATACGCACAATGTATGCTATATACTCATATTGCTTTGTAAACTAACCTGCTTTCCGTTGGCTTTTTGTTATACAATTATAGGTCCAAAATGTCCGAGACTGTTTGAATCTTACCTTTTACATTGTTGATCACTTAATCCTTCTATTCTAATCAGGATTTTAGAATGTAATTAGTATTTGTTTTGCAAAGTTTCTTATGAGGATTTTACATTGATTATTATCTCTGTTTTCCCGTTTCTTATAAATAAAAAAGCAGTTTTGATTGTTTGTCTCATTCAGACTGCTTCTGCTTATCAGCTAATTGTTTAAGCAGATAAGCAGTTTCTGATGAGCATTGCTTATTTGAAATGAAACTCAAATTTATTTTTTTTATTTTTTTATTTATTTATTTTTTTTTTTAATTTTTATTATTATTTTTTTTTTTTTACCATTGTACCTAACTTAATATCTTTTATATATGCATTTAGTTGAAATTTGCCAATACTATTTCCAGAAGTCCTTTTTCAACCAGCTTAAAAGTAGTTCTTGCATAAGTAGAACAAATAAGAAATCCCAAACACCCTCTTAGTTTCTTAACCCACTTTGATCCACTGCAGGGTTTCAATGGGAGAGCTTGTTCCTGATATCCTTGAGCAAATACTGATAAATTTGGATGTGAAGGATCTGCGATCCGATACAAGACTGTCTGCGAGTCATGGCAACCTCTCATCTCAAGCTCTGATTTCACTGAATCCCATTTGAACCAGAGTTACAAAAACTATCGCAACAATGAAGTTATACACAAGTGGTTAATACTGTCTAGGTTTGGAGCCGATCTAAATTTAGTTGTGATGTTTTGGTAACGGCCTTTTATGCATCTCGCCTACTGTTAGTGATGTTTTGGTAACCAATCACTCTACTCAAGAGGTGAAAAAAGTGAGGAAGGGCGGAATTCTTGACAGTAAGCTATATGTTGGGGTTTTTGTTATGATTCCTTGACCAAGGATTACAACGTTGTATTAGGTTTCGAGAAACGTAAAAATCGAACATGTTTCAAGTGTTAACATTAATATCGAATGTTTGGAATGTTGTTGGGATGTGGACTATAGTTCTGTTAGTCGTCGTGATACCTTATGCAACGGGGCGCTAATTCACTGGTTTATGACAGATGAAATGACGAGAAAGTAATTCTCTCATTTGATTTGTCTAAAGAGGAGTTTACAGAGATACCCCAACCTGATGATTGGAAATATGAATTTACTTATAGTAGGGACTTATAGATATTCGAAGAATATCTATGCATATATTTCATTATTGTCTGTCTTTATAAGATGTGGCTATTGAAGAACTACAATGTAAAACAATCCTGGGAACTGGTGACGTGTTATTTCAGTGGTTGTATTGATCCTGCAAAATGCCCGTACAGGACTTTGAAAGGTGTTGGTTCCCCTATATATATGCAGAGCCTAGTATCCCCCATTGTTAAGGGGAAACTGAAGAGAAAGAGGCAGGCTGTGACTAGCAAAATGAATAATAAGGTTGGTTCTCATTGTAATATTATTTAATGTTCATATGCATAGTATAAATTTCCCTCTTTTTTTTATTTTTTTTATTTTATTTTTTTTTTTATTTTTTTTACTTTATATATATATATATATATATATATATATATATATATATATATATTATATTAGACTATACTATAGTGGTAACTTTATTTTCAAAACCCTCTTAAGTGCGAGAACTGCGGAGAACCCCTTTTTTACTCCTAATAATACATAATGTACATGTCAATGCATAATGGCAATTTTGAAATTAGAGGTAACTTAATTTGATAGAAAAAAATTAAATTAGGGGCAATATGGGAATTTAACTCTTCCATAAAAAAAGGGTTATATCACAAAAACCGTTTCCCCAGGTTTCATTTTTTCCAGATCTACTCTTTTTCATTTTTTACTCTCTTCCTCAAGAACCCTAGCCGCCTCTTTTTCACCATTACCCTGGCCGCCTCTCTGTTCCAGGTTTTGGTCTGATCCTCGTACGGAGATAAAGCTTGCTAGAGACACTGGTGTTAAAGTCTTCCGGATGGGAATAGATTGGACAAGGATCATGCCAAAGGAGCCGGTCAATAGCCTCAAAGAATCAGTAAGTGTAACATGTGTACAATCCACAACTTTTCTTGTTTTATTGCCACAAGACAAGAATGAGAAGTATGGAGATCTCTTTAAATCGTCTAAACTTTTCAATATTTTTAGATACATTTTTTTTTCTTTTCTGAAACTGGATTGCTTAAGGGTTATATACTTATATTCTTATTTATTGTGTTTATTAATTGCAGAATTTTGATTTGTTAGATCGTGTTAAATTTGTTTAATTGCTGGAGAAGTAACATGATTTTGCATATTTTAAGAGATTAGAGTGTATAGATTACGTTAATGCCTCGAGAAATATCGAAATGTATGTTAAGTTTTTGGCTCGTTGTGAAATACATGTTGGATCTCGTGTTGAGGCAGATAAGGTCCTTTTTTGTTTTATTTAGTTTTCTTTTAGTAGCGTTGTTGCCATAGTATAGTTTAACAAGAGCGTTGATCGTCTATGTTCATGGAACCGTGACCCTCCTAATGGTCAAGTCAAACTAGTAAATTTATGAAATAAATCACCAGCCAAAGATGCATATATGTTTTACATATAGAACATATATGTTTTACGCATAAAACATATATGTTTTACGCATAAAACATATATGTTATATGTTTAAGGTACGGTGCATACATGTTTTAAGGAATGTTGCATACGTGTTTATTGCTGGTAAAAAATTTATTAAAATGGTGCATATGTGTTTTATATACAAGATTAAAAATGTTTGATATATACAAGATTGTGCATATA
The DNA here is from genome assembly GCA_014162995.1 of Artemisia annua. Taxonomy (NCBI): domain Eukaryota; kingdom Viridiplantae; phylum Streptophyta; class Magnoliopsida; order Asterales; family Asteraceae; genus Artemisia; species Artemisia annua. Next base: position 84,274 of record LBNU01001617.1, on the reverse strand, counting down.
CGTTATGATAGTTGTTAGGATTATTTTTTATTTCTTATTTGTTTATGGTTTAATTGTTTTTGTGCATGCTTGTTTCAGATTGATGAAGATGACGATATCATTGAAGACCGAGAAGTGGATGAACAAAAATATACATGAAGATGATTTGTGATTTTTGAAGATATACGATTATTGCATACGTGTTTTATGTTCTTGTAACTAAGCGGAATGTAACATTTAAGTATATGAATCTTATTTTTTCTTTTATAATGATTTATTTTCTTTGATTTGTGTTTCAAACTTCTTAAAAAGTAATGGTTAGGCAAAAATATTGATAGGTTGATAAAAAAGTGTGAAAAATTACATTATAGAATCACATTTAAATTTACATTATTTTAAAAACATACATGCACCTAATTTTTTTCAAAAAAAAAAGAAAAAAAAAACACACATGTTCTTGTATTATTCTGGATATACATTACAAAAAAATAAATAAATAAAAAAAATAAAAAAAATAAATAAAAAAAATAAATAAAATAGGTCCGAAAATTTATGGAAGGTTTTGAATCAGGATTTAATAAAAAATTCGAAAATAATATAAAAATTGTATTTTACTAAAATACCCTTATGATTAAATAATAATCTTTAATATTTAAAAAGATCTTATTGGTCTAGAAGAGTTCTCGCAGTTCTCGCACTTAACAGGGTTCTGAAAATAAAGGCCCCCTATATATATATATATATATATATATATATATATATATATATATATATATATATATATATATATATATATATATATATATATATATATATATATAAGGGAGGGTTATTGTAAGATCATGCTTAAAATTCTAAAAGTAAGACCCAACCTACACCGTTGGATCATTGTATGTTGTGTTTAATGAGATTAATGGCAGTTTTGTAATTAACAACAAGTACAGGGGCATATGTATCATATTGTAACTAAAGAAAGGGCGGGGCTAGTTTGTAACAATGAGAAACTAAATAAATGCATCATGATTTGACTTATGGTCAAAGAAGCAGACAACATTCATAACATCGGTTACCACTCCACAATCCCATCATTTTTGCTTTCCTAAAACTAAAATCATATCTTCAAGAATTATTTGCTGCAAAAATTGGGGGATTTCATTCGTGTATCCAGTGATTATAACCTAGGGTTATAAAAACATGAACATCATAGAAGACTACGACGACATTGGTGATTTACCGCCAATTTTGATAGGTAAGTGATCCATCTTTTGATGTTTCAAGTTTAATGTTTAGTGTATTGTGTAAGCGAATACTTAAGAAAAACGCATTCTTGCATTTTGATTTTGAAGTTCGAAGAAGTAAAAGGGTAAGTGATCAAATGGGGAAAAATGATGGACAGGCTGTTGCAACAATTGACTTGACTAGTGACCAAGAAGAAATGGATGATGTATCAGGTATGAAAGTACTTGATTGAAATTATATTATTCTTGATTCTATATGAATGTGTATGTTTTGGTGTTTAATAATTTTGTCATTTTATATTTGGGTGATTGTTGTTTGTTGGAATGTATCCGTGTTTTTGTGTATGTGTATGTGTACCTAAGAACCATATAACTTTTGTTTAAGCTAAGAATAATATGTCAATATCTTGTTAGTGTTTGCTGAACCCATCACCAATATAACTTTTTAGTTTCGCTTAACCAAATACCGAATGGTGTGAAAAGTCAGAATACATGTATCCATGTATCCGTGGATCAGGACCCCGCTTGAATCTAATTTGTTTTGTGTGGTAATATTGTGAACATGTTTCATATACGTATTTTGTTTTAGCTTGTTAGTGTGTGCTAGAAGGTGCACGCAAGTCAGACTATGAATTTTACCAATCACTTTGCTTATTTTGGCTTTTGTTATTGCTTATTGAAAAATGTTTTTTGGGTATTAAAAATTGCTTCTCCAATTGTTGTATATATATTGAAACTTTCCTTTTGGCTTTATTTTAAAAATATCGTTTCTGATATTAGTAGCATAACTAAAAAAAACCGTATTCAATGTATCTATGTATCTGTGTATTCTTAAAAACTTGGTGTTAACATTTTCTTTAGTCACTTGGCTGTATTTCAAATGATTAAGTTTCTAGCTGTATTTCAGTGATGATATGCATGTTTAGTATATGGTGTTAACATTTTCTTTAGTCGAATCTCATTTGTACCCATTTTACAAGAGTGTTAGACAATTGAAAACTTAAGCACATAAGGTAAAATAGTTATAAAACACCTATTTTTGTCCAGGAAAAATGTATCTATGTAGCGCTGGATTGGTAGACACTTGGCTTAACATTTTAGTTGTACTTTTAGGTTGACAATAGATCTGAAAAAGAGAATATGCATGTCTACTATATGGACTTAAACTTTTCTTTAGTCAAATCTCGTTTGTATTCATTTTTAGACAAACACAGAACGTGTGTATCTGTGTACATAAAAGAGTTATAAATTGTCATGTGATGACAATAGTATGTTAGATTTTGCTGAACCAATATAAAATTTTTAGTTTTGTCGAACCAAAAACCCAAATATATCTGTTTATAAACAATGACCAAAAAACCAATGTATCTGATATGGAAATGTAACATGGAATGTATCCAATGTATCTGTGGATTGGGATGTACATGTGTATCTGTGAATTAACCCTAGACCCGTATAAAGTTATGGGTGTTCTGAACCAAACACCCATATAGCTTATAGGTATGTTGAATGAAATATCTATAAAACATGTATGTGATATAGTTATGCTGTGGTATGCCAACTTGAATATATTGCAGTATGTCAAGTTAGGTAGTGTATCAGATCCAAATACTCAGATCTTATATGTGATGTGATATATTTTTGAGTTGAGTACTCCTGAAAAATTAACATGGCGTACATCAAAAATAAACTTAAATTAACATGGCGTACATCAAAATTAAACTTGAGATATGCAAGTGTGTAATAGTTGACTGAAAACATGAATTAGGACTTGTAACGGGGTTTTTGGGTGCAAAGATACATGGGATACATAAGGGGGTACATGGGATACGTTAAATGATACTTGGATACATGTGATTCAACCATGCTTTTTTTTCGATACATGATACAGAGATACATGGGATTCATAAGACTCTCGTAACATGGGATATTGTTATAACATATGCTTTTTTTTATGTACATGATACAGGCATCGGATTTCATGGAGGTAATAGGAGGACACGAACAACAAGTGTGCCTGTAAAGAAACGTCCTGTGGGTAGTCTGGAAGGGGACGTGTTTTTACCTTCTCTTGTTGGGGATCAGCAAAAAGATGATGAAGGGGGTGTAGTCGAGAAGGGAAAGCGGAAGAGAAGTAAATTCTTTATTGTGGCAAAGGACAAAGTTGGGAAGAAGGGTGATGGTAAACGGAAATTAAGTTTGAATAAGCGAAATGGAAAAAAGGTTCTAGTTGATGAGGAGAAGGAGGAGGAGGAAGGTGTTAATAATGAGGTTCGGGTGAGGAAGCGAATTTGCAAGGGTAAGTTTGTTGGTGAGGATGTACCGAAGAATAAGGGTGATAAGGGTGTTGGTTGTAAGGTACCTGGTGTAGACCGGATACATCAACGAATATCGTTATGGTCGTTGCATCGTCTACTACCGAAACTGTCCATAAAACAGATAGAAGATGTTAAGGAGATGCTGTTCTTAGTTTTACGATTAAGGATGTACCAACTAGGTTAAGTTATTGGCTGTTAGAAAACTTTGATGAAGATAGATGTGTACTGAATGTTGATGGTAAGGATATAAGTATTACGAGGGAGACGGTGAGAGATGTGCTTGGGATACCAATGGGGAATGTACCTGTGAAAGCAGTTGATGAAGCTGATTGCCGACACCCTCTTGTTATCGAATGGAAGAGACAGTTTGGAAGTACGATAAGGTATAAACACATCCCCGTCGAGAAACAGATATACACTCAAGCTGACGGAGGATGGATGTTTAAGCTCAATTTTTTGGTTCTCTACTTCACATCAATCGGAGAATCAAACAAGAACGCTACTGTGAACTTAAGGTTTTTTAACTGTATCGAGGATGAGAACGATATCCCTGGATTTGATTGGTGTAGCTATGTTCTTGAGTGTCTTGTTCGGACCAAAAAAAGCTGGATTAGGACTCGCCATTTTTGCGGACCAGTGATTGTTCTGTTGGTAAGTTAGTCAATATTTTGTATCAGTCAATTTTCATGTGTAAACAATAATTTTTTTGTGTAATGAAAAATGTAATGATCCCACAGGTTGTGTACGCTGAATCCATGCGCAAAACTATAAGAAATGGGGATGTGCAGATGCCATTGGTAAACAGTTGGACGGTGGACCTTCTTAACAAACTAGAAGCAGAGAGGTTAAGTCCGGAGAGTGTGGAGGCGAGTCAAATAAGTGTTGAGGTAATTATAAATATTTTTAAAAGTTTATTTGCAGAACTCATGTGAATGTATATGTGTTGGTGTGGTTCCCTGCATGTGCAAAATGAAATTGGTTTGATAAAATTAAGTATTTGTATGGTTGTAGGATTTATAGAAAAGCTACCCTTTGATGTATTGATATACTGATAGGACTATGCAAATGTATTGAGGTTTAAAAAATGTATCGTTAATGAATGTATTGAGCAAACAAGAAACATATCATTCAAAAGCAAACAAGATACCATATCAATGAATGTACTTAATTGAAACCATATTGGTCTTGTTTCCATATGTATCGTTAATCCACGTGTAGATATGTTAGTTCTGCTTAAAAATTGGATTAAATTTGGAACATAGATGATAAACTTGTGTTGTTTCTGTTTAAAAAATGGAATATAAAAGTAGTATTGTTTAGTTGGTATATTGTATCGTCCATATGCTACAAGCAATATTTTATATTTTGGTGTGTCATTTGATTTTGGGTTCGTAATACAGGAAATTATAAAGAGTTTGGCGGAAAAATACCAAAAAGCGGGGGAGCTTATGCATGATGCAGATGGGGACTTGGATGAGGCGCTAGAAGCAAATCCTACTGATGAACGACTTCTTCAGATGAAGGAGATGCGTGATGCTATGTTTCGTGAACGTGTGTTTCGTGAGCCAGCAAATGAAAGTACGAAAGCAACTAATGATGGGAATGATGGGGTTTGTACTCCGGAAAATGATGTACCAAATACGTCGAGTTTCAAGGATGCACCGGATGAGCCATTTCCCTTTACTCAGTTTTATGGGACCCCATCGGCTTATGTTGCATATAGTGAACAGGTGTCGCTAGAAAGAAGTAATAAAGAGAAAAGGCTACGAAGTGATCAGGTCAATATTTCTAAATTCGATTTAAACATAACACAACCACCTGCAACACAGGGTAGGAGTGTAGATGCAACAGGTGGTGACAGATCCATTGCTGATGCGGAAGAGCTATTGGAATCCCTACAGGTTTATGATTCTCAAGATCTACCACATTTCGATTGTTTTACTCCTGAAAAATTAATAGTTGGTAGGGAAGAATCAGGTGTGTCGGGAAATGTGTGTAATGGTGCAATTACGCCGTACACCATTTGTGATCAAGCACCCTTACAAACCATTATGCCAAAGGATACAAATGTTAGGCCTAAACGTTTTAGCAGACCAGCTGAAGTCTTATGCTCTCCATGGTTTAGAAGGGCGTGTTCCCTGGTTGGTGGTTTGGCGGGGCACGAGAAAAGAGTTACTGAGTGTTTGTTCAGTGGGCGTTTCTCAGAAACGTAAGTAAACGTGTGTTAGTAATAATTATTAAATTTAACACGGTAAATTTTGTTGTTTATTCAATGTTATTTGTGTTATAGGGACATCCTGTTCGAGACAGATTATGTATGTGCACCAAGGATCGTGTTTGAGAGCTTGTGCCCGGGGATAAAGATATCAAGTGAGGTGGTAGACATGTTCACAAAGGTCCTAAATGATGCTGAGAAATACCGTGATCCGAAGAAGCTTATGTGCAAGGTCTTTTGTGATACGTCACTTATGGTATGTATGATATAACAATGTAGGAGAATGGTACATATAAAGAATGCGTGAACATTGTTTTCAGTTGCTTATTATCTGTCTATGAAGTGTCACTAATTAAAAAAAGTTCATGTAAACAGCGTGAATGGGATGTAATGGATTTGGCCGACAAAAAAGTTGATGTCAAGGAGTCATCAGACAAATTTATTAAAGGCATGATGGGCATTTTGCGAACAACAGTGTATGGAAGTTTGGCAAATGTGGATTTGGTAATATTCGTGCCCTAAATGACTAGTTATGTGAAAATGACACGTAATTGTAACAAGTATGTGACTGTTATAAAAGCCGATAATGATGTATATGTATAATTTTTTTGTGGCAGGTGTTTTTTCCCATAATTCAAGCTGGTCATTTTTTTGTTGTATGTGTGCATCTCAAAAGGAAGGAGGTGCATATCCTGGATAATATGCTTTTCGGGAGTGAAGATGTGTCAGATAGATATGGCGGTTTAGTTGGATTTCTGGTACATTTATATACGAATAAAGTTTGTCTTTCTAACAACAATGCGGGTAAATGCATGTATAATATTTTGTTAATCCATCCAACAGGTTGCGCGGTTTGAAGACTTCCTTTCATTTGAAAGTCATCCAGCACAGGGGTTTCTGAGGAGTGCTCGCCCGCAGCTCTTACGCTTGGGATGTATGACAAAAAATAATGTAATTGACTGTGGAGTCTTTGCGATGCGGCACATGGAGACATACCTATTCGGCGGGGAGTATGATGACCTTTGTGAATTTAGAAGAGAAGGGAAGGATCAACAACATCAATTAGATGAACTCCGATGTAAGTATGCTGCAAAAATACTATTGGCGGACATAAACAATAAGAAGGCTGATTTTGAAGAGGAAGCAGAAGCGTACAAAAGGCTGCCTTTAGAAGAAAGGAAAAGATTAGAGGCTGCATCATATGAAACAGTTAAGGTTCGTGTTGGGATTATGCTTTAGGGTGTCAGTGTTGAACAAGTCCTTACATATGTGGGGCTTTGAACTTAATCTTTTGAATAACGCGTCTTAGTTCAGTTAAAAACTGGTATGGCATTTAGTTTTAATGTTTGTGTTCTTTATGGGTTGTTGTAGCACCAAGTCCGACCAAATGTGGGCTATGGTACACATATTAGCTAAACTGATGTGTATCTTTTAAGAAGGTGTTATCTAATTTAAGTATTTATGTTTCTATGGCAATATAGTGTTGTATGGTACTATATTTGATGCATGAGTATATTATATAATCTTTAACCAGGTCATGTACTTTCAAAAATTGTATATGTGATGGTGGAAACAGATATATTGTATAAAACGTGTATATGTGATGATCGAAACAGATATATAACTTGTGCTATGTATCCATGTATCCATGTGTATGCGTTAATGGAATTACAGTAACGTAAAACGGATGCATATGTGGTATTATATGGAGAATAGAACAAGTGTAATAAGTCATTTAAGCTAAATATGTAAATAAGCTAAATATCTAAAAAGTAAAAATAAAAAAATAAAAAAAAAATAATTAAAAAAAAAAAAAAAATAGCAAGTCAAGTGCTAAAAAATGCAAGAAAAAAGATACCATATCATTCAAAAGCAAACAAGAAACACATCAAGTCCAGTACTAAACAAGAAGACCATTAAAAAGGCAAACAAGAACGGAAATGGTTCAGGCTAAAGTAACTACTCATTGGCGTACGTGTTAGTTTCCTTGTAGAGAGATTGGTACACGGCTTTCCCTAGATTTTTTCTATTTCTTTTCAGGGCAGTTCCTTGCATCATGGTACCCATGCATGCCACAATAACTGCATACCCTCATTGGCTTTTCGGTTTTCATGAACCCAATATACATCTTTGGGTTACTCGACATGCAACAATCACTGCCTGTACCTTAGTAACAAGATAGAAGTAAAAGAAACTTTAATTCACTAAATATAAACATCAAGAACCTGGTTACATGTAAGAATGTAGCGACAAAAGGTTAAACAAAAAACATCATTTGTTACCTTGAATGGAGAAAATGTGGACTGAATACATCTTGAATAGTTGGCTGTGAATTGTGTGCTATGGTGAATACATGGTGTATATATCTAAATTGATTTGGGATAATGTCCATTAAGGTGGGTGATTTTTTTTGTTAAATAATCATATCATGTATAATGGGAAGATATTCATACACATAAAAAGCATTCAATATCAAGCATATAAAATCTAAGAAATATAACATATATCAAAATGATGGCACACAATACATTATCTGAACACAATAAAAAATGATAAGTTATCCCAAACACCCTGGAAAAACAGGTTAAGCATATTCCTATTTAGTAACTGTGAAACACAGGTAATATTTCCAAAAGAATTAACACTCATGGCACATGAAAGAAAAGTGAGACCAGATGGGGAAATAAAGAAAAATGCATTCCATTAATATTGGTTCATAAAAGAATAAACAAAAATCCAACATAACCAATAACCGAGCCGTTATTAAAATTAAAAAAAAAAAAAAAAAACAGAAAACACAAGTAACCTGTAAAACCAATAAAGTAGTTATTAAAATGTAAAAGGCTAAAAATGTTATTCTTCAAATTGGTTTGGGTCAGTCCATTTGTTCATCCAAATCTGCTTTCTTTTTTGGGCAATTGCGAGAATCATGATAACCATAGGTGTCACAATAGTTGCAATGACGTGGAGGCTTGTTTGATTGAATCATAGCTATCTCGGCCTGTGTTTGATGCCTCTTCAAAGAAACAGATCCTTTATTACGACATTCAGGGGCAACAATGTTAACCACCTCAGGTTCCTTAACACCAAGCGCAGCAGCATACAATTCTTTCTTGCTCATTTCAGGGGCATTTGGGATGTCGATTTTCACTTGTTCTAGTAATGTATCAAGGTCATTCTTGTAAATGTGTAACTTCTGAATATCAGTGACCAAACGGGTAACCGAATCCTCAACAGTGCCGTAAATTTCTCTAACAACACCATTAACACATTCTACTGCATTTGACAAGCTTGCAACGTCCACGGGCCTTGTGACACTCTTGTTGGGCATAGCATACTTTGACCATCTTTGTTGCAGGTATTTTCTTGGGAAATGGAACACTTTGGACAACCTAAGCACATAAAAAATATGGCGACATAGCAACCCATAGCACTCGTACTTTAAGCAGGTGCATTTGATGTCACAAGTAGCTGCCACATACTTGACCTACATGTTAAAGGAAAACTTGATTAAACAAGGCATATTAGTGATATATTTGTATAAAAATAAAAAACATGATACGGATAGTGTTACCTCATATTTAGCTTCAACTGTGACACCATGTATCGTTGTGTAATCGGCTTCAGTATCGCGAATAAGATAGGTAAGTGATGTACCATCTTCTTGAACGCTAAGTGAACAACAATGAAACAATGACTCAAATATCTCATCCTGAACATCGTAGAAAACAGTTTGTGTATACAGTTCTGCGGCTTCCTTTTCTACTTGTAAGTGAGTTTTGAAGTCAGGTGTCGTGTATTTTGAGTCATGTGTATTCTTCCCATATTTGAATCTTTGGGCATCCATTGCAGTATCAAAATGACTCAGGAATTCGATCAAACTCAAGTGTGGGTTAAAAAGCTGTCCAAAAAAGTGATTCTCACTTTCGGATCGCGATGTCGTGCGCATCAAACCAGACATGGGTTCATGTCTGAAATAGGCAGGGATCCAATTAAACCGCAATTCGAACATATCTTGAAGCCATTTATGCTCGGTAAGCTCAAAATCTGTGATTATCTTGTTCCACTGTTCATCAAACAGCTCGGGCTCGATCCTGTCGGTCCATATAATACCACACAAACGCCTTTTAAAGTCCGTGTTGCTGCATAATGTTGGCCCCACCTAAACACAATTTACAATAATGATTTCAAATATCGCTTAATAAGATATGCATACAAACTTGCTGTAAAAAATGGTTTAGAACGTGTATGTGTACTGATGTCACAATATATATAAGTTATAGCTTATAGGTTTCAATGAACCAAACACCCTAAATATATGAGTAAGTGTGTAAATGTGCTTTAATATGTTTCTGTGTATATGTGTTTTAATAAGATATGCATACAAACTTGCTGTAAAAAATGGTTTAGAACGTGTATGTGGACTGATGTCACAATATATATAAGTTATAGCTTATAGGTTTCAATGAACAAACACCCTAAATATATGAGTAAGTGTGTAAATGTGCTTTAATATGTTTCTGTGTATATGTGTTTTAATATGTTTAAAGTGTATATGTGATTCAACCAAACACCCATTTAGTTGTGGTGACGAACCAGTATATACGCTAAATAGCTAGTATATTGTTGATCCGCATCCAAAATTTAGAAAAAAATTGTTATTTATCCTAAATGATCTTTAGAACACCAGTTAACCAAAGTTGTGTATCAAAACATCCTTGAAGGAATAGGACTCAACAAGTAATTTTTAAAGGCGTTTACGTTTTCTTTTTCAAAGCAACCATGAAAAAGAAAGCAACTTTATATTTCTGTAATTAAAGTATCACTTCAAAAGAGTACCTTTGTAGTAAGTTTTGCCATTATATGCCACATACAAAGACGGTGGCGGCTATCCGGGAGTATCTTTTCAATAGCTATCTTCATAGCCGGATCTTGGTCAGTGACCACAACCTTGGGAACTTTAACGAATATCTTTTTAAACCTTTTCAACAACCACGTGTATCTTTTGGCGGATTCGCTAGCTAACAAGGCAGCAGCAAATATGACACATCTGTTGTGATTATCGATGCCCGTAAATGGGACAAGCACCATATTGTACTTACGTAAACAACATGACACATGTGGATCAGTATGTGACAAGCCAATTTAGTTAAGTATAAGGGAGTTACAAAACAGCATGATACCTGTTTGAACGAAACGTTGCGTCAAATGACACAACATCACCAAAGGCAGCGTAATTACGCTTGGCTTGGTCGTCTGCCCAAAACAAACCAACCAATTCATTGGATTCTTTGTCTAGTTTGTATTCAACAGAATAGTTATCGAAATATTCTTTTCGCCTCAACAGCTTATCAACGACCATTTGAGCATCACGCTCAGCGATGAATTCATTCAAACCACGCTTGTAGTTCTTGCATTCAACATCTGTTGCCCCTATATATTCAAAGCCACCGTACATTTCTTTCAATACTTTCCAGGATCTAACGGGGCCTATGTTGACATTAGAAAGTTGGTTTAACAATTGCTGTTTGGAGAAAGTCAGCCTACGAGATGCCCTAAGATACTTGATATCTTCTTCATATACCAAACTATGGTTATGTTTCTCAATAAACTTGGACACAGTATACCTTCCATCTGGTATTTTCTTCAGCCTAAGTTGTGCGGTACATCCACAACGACAAGATGCACGCTTCCTTCTTTTTATGACCTTAGTCACGCCTAAAGGGTTGGTGGGTTGTTGTTTATGAGCTTTTTGATTTTCGGCGTTGGGTGGGGGTTTAAATCCTTGTCTAACACAATAAAAATACTTATTGTTGGGTTCATCTTTGCTATCTTTGGTGTATTTTTGACCACCCTTTCTAACCTCAAAACCACCTTCTCTTGCGTATTCTTTGTAAGCATTTAGAGCTAATTCAAGTGTATCAAAGACTTGTCCTTCTACAGGTTTGTTAATAACTTTGGGGACCCAATATTTAGTACCGTTAGGGGTAGGTTGAAAAATTCCAACCTGATGATCATGAGGAGGCGTAAAAAGATAATCAACAAACGGGTCCAGTGGCTCACTGTTAACCGCTCGAGGAGTGAGTGGTTCACCTAAAAAAATGGAACGCGGGTTAGAAAAAATGCATCATGAATCATTGGATTTGCATTCTAGGATCACTAATAGGCTGAGTTTGAGAATTTTGTACAAATGATTAAGTTTCTAGCTGTATTTCAGTGATGATATGCATGTTTAGTATATGGTCTTAACATTTTCTTTAGTCGAATCTCATTTGTACCCATTTTACAAAACTGTTAGAGAATTGAAAACTTAAAAGCACATAAGGTAAAATAGTTATAAAACATCTTTTTTGTCCAGAAAAATGTATGTATGTAGCTCTGGATTGGTAGACACCTGGCTTACCATTTTAGTTGTACTTTTAGGTTCACAATAGATCTGAATAAGAGAAAATGCATGTTTACTATATGGTCTTAAACTTTTCTGTAGTCAAATCTCATTTGTATTCATTTTTAGACAATAACAGAACGTGTGTATCTAGACCTTTGTAATTTGATACAAACGTCTAGAACGTTATGGAACACGGGTTAGAAAAAAATGTATCAAATTACAAAGGTCTAGAAATGTTGATATTCTATAAGAGTATGTGGATGAACAAAAATAATGACACAAAATTACCATCAGCAGGCGTAAAAAGAGAATCACCAAAAACGTCCCGTGGGTCATTGTTAACTGCTCGAGGAATGAGTGGTTCACCTAAAAATGGAATACGGTTAGAAAAATGTAACAAATTACAACCTAGGGTTAGAAAACAGTAAATTGGGGGATTTCGTTGTACAAATTTCCCACACTAATTTGTACAAAAATCCCAAACTTAGCCTATTAGTGATCCTAGAATGCAAATACAAACACTCAGCCTATAAAGTTACTTAGATGGGACGTGTTTTTACCAACTGAAACCACATTCATTTAATTGAAACCATATAGGTATGTATCTTTCTGTGAATGAATGTACTTAATTGAAACCATATTGGTCTTGTTTCCATATAATTGAAACCACATTGATTTTAACTAGTGACCAAGCATGACTATCATAAAAAACATGAAAAAATACAAAACATTAAACACGAATATGGTACCTGAAACATCATTCTCAGAAAAATCAACATCTTTCGAATGATTCATGATGATTTACAAGAGGAACTAGAAGTGAATATCGAGTGTGAAAAATTGAATGGAATGGAGTTTTGTAATTAAGTGAATAGGAATATGATTGTGCTAAAAATCTGGGATGCCATTGAATGTTAGCCTTCATGGTGAAGTGAATTGAAGAACCAGAGAGAAAAAACGCTTATGCTTAATTGTTAATAATTGAGATCGATCCTAATTGAATGAGAGGGTGAATTGAAAGATTACTGAAATGCCCTCAAATCTATATAAATTAATATTTATAAATTTATTTTTCCTTTATTTTGTGATTTAAATGTTTTGCCACATGCCCTCCTACTATTGGTTCCACCATTGATCTTATTTTTAACACTTTAAGGATGATCTCACATGAACTCAACTCTATATATACGTATATATATATATATATATATATATATATA
>LBNU01001617.1:50147-70500 GCA_014162995.1 Artemisia annua | reverse complement strand
ATACGTATATACATATATATATACGTGTATATATATATATATATATATATATATATATATATATATATATATAGGGGTGTGTAATCGAGCCGAGACAACTCGCGAACAACTCGAGATCGACTCGAAAAATACTCGACTCGACTCGATTTTAAACGAGCCGAGCTCGAGCATGTCAATACTCGACTCGACTCGGCTCGATTACACCCCTAATCCCATGTATAAAATTGTCATAAATGTTATGTTTGGCAAAACTAGCTGTAAGTTGTTAACTGTAAGCTGTAAGCTGTAAACTGCAAATCTGTTAACATGAGCTACGAGCTGTATATTTGTTTCAATAAAAGTGTTTGGTAAGTTAGCTGTTAAATATAATTAAAAGATGTGAAATTACATAAAAGGACATATTTATAATTGTAAACAAATGTTTGGAGGGTATATCAGTAATTTAAAATTTTAACAGCTCCAAGATTTTAAAAAGCTTCATGAATCAGCTTTTCATTTAGGAGCTATTTGTTTAAAATAAAAGATTGAAGTTAATGCATCTAAACAGAGTTACTCATTTTAGAAGAGATTATTTTTGTAACAAAAAACTAACAGTTCCTCAAAAAGCCCTTACCAAACATGCTTCTAAAGGAAAAAATTGTGTCGACATATAATTTTATGTTTTTCTTTTATACACTAACTTTTGCTCCTAAAGGAAAAAAGCTCAAATGGGTTGAAAAGGATTACAATGTCTCACTTATATTATATTTTAAGAACCTCTTTGATATCAAATTTATGTAAATATATAAAATCATACTTCTAAAAATAATGTGTTTAGTAATTTTATGGCTAATTATTTAAAATCTTTTATTAACCGGGTATGAAACCCTTTACCTAAAAGATATTATTTAAAATCTCCAAAACAATGTTGACGATATGAAACCCTTTACCTAAAAGATATTATTTAAAATCTCCAAAACAATGTTGACGATAATGGCAGAGCTTGACAGTTTTTTTAAAAAGGGTCAAAAATATAATTTTAATGATATAAAAGGGCCAAAATGTGATAAAAAAAATACTGTATGAAATTGATAAAAATACGTTAAAAGACATAAATTGTGAGGGCCACAAACCCACAACCCTCTTTGGTCTACATACAGCTTTGCCCATAGTTGATTAGTCAATTCTAACTATTTACCTAAGTCATATTCACATGTGCCTGAAAGTTACTCTAGTACGGAGTACTTACATAGTATAAACTAGTTATAATACCCGCGCACGCGCGGGTTTTTTTTTAAAATTTTTTGAATGATATATTTTTATTTATTAAAAACCAAATAATTTTATCTTTAAATTTGTTTTGTTGATATACTACATAAGTAGAAGATAAACACAAAAGATAAAGATAAGATGCAACTAACGATAGGATTAAACTTTTTAAATGATTATCTTTAATAATAAAAAAATTATAATAAATTTGTTTTGTTGATATACTATATAAGTAGAAGATAAACACAAAAGATAAATATAAGATGCAACTATCGATAGGATAAAACTTTTTAAATGATTATCTTTAATAATAAAAAAATTATAATTAAAATCATAATTAAAAAATTATTACTAAAAAAGGAATGGTTCCATTTTTTTAAATGAAAAATTCCCAATAGGGGTTTTGTTTTATTATATAAATAAAAGATTTTATTTAAGTATATTGACTAAACCCATAAAATAAGTTCTATTACTAATTGTGTCTTAAAATAATTGTGTCTGACAAAAAACAAATAGTTTTAGAAAACTTAATAATTATTGTATCATCTCTTACTTTTTATAGAATGACATGTTTACCCTCAACTAATTTATTTCTATTTTTTTTTTAATTTGTAATAATAATATCGAGTAAGAGTAATATGATAATCTATACTATATAAAACTTAAACCCCTTAATTTAATGGGCAAGAGTATTGTGCACAAATGGGTGGTACGGTACAATGTAGTTTAAGCAATATCTTAATTATATGAACTCCACGAATTTACATCTGCATTCTTCAATGCATCCTCGGTAACCTCAAAGAATACAAAGGAGGTAATTAATGTGGAATATCAAGTGATGTGGAATATTGAATTGTTGTTGCGGTTTCAAGTATATGAACCATCTTTGCACTTACAACAAATAATGATCTAAATACTATAAATAAGAAATGCATTTACCACAAATCACAATCCCATTTCTTCACACTCAAACACAAACACTAGAACGAATACGAGAAACACCCCAAACCTGTGTCGGAGAAAACCCGCAGCAAACAATATTGCAATCACTACTCGGTCGAACTAAAAAAAACTAATGATTTCAGATTTTTTGTTCTTTTTCGTTTTGGTACAACAAACCTGAAACCCATACCCGAAACCATAACTATCGTATGTCACTTTCAAGATCTGTTTTATAGATCTTGAAACCAAGACCCGAAAACAAATAAAAAAACAAAAAAACAAGATCTCAGTGATGTTTTCGTTTGTATCTCTTATGAGATAACAAGACGTTTGAAGATCTTTTCCATGCGAAAACCAAGCCATCATAGATCCATAAAAAATAAAACGAAAAACACAAAACACCTACCCGAGACCTCCATATGAGATCTTGAAGACATGTAGTGCAACGGTCGTAGTTTGTTTGGGACTCGAAGTTTTATTGTAGAAAAGAATAGGGTTACGATCTGTTGGGTTTTATATTCGTGAAATTAAATGATATGCCTATGTTAATGAAGCAATTAAGCCGGAAAACATTTTTCTTTCGGAGGTATAAGGTTAGAGGAATTTAGGGAGATTGATGATGCGTGTCTGCATCTTGGGAGAGATAATTTTATATGGAGGCGTGTATTTTTGGGTGAGTTATTTTAGGGTTGAATGTGTTAATGGCAAGAAGCGTTTTTTTCTTTTAAAAAAATATGGGCTATCATCAAGAGGTTACTACTTAATTCGGGCTGCAAGGATTCCGCTCAAGGGGCCCAATAAACACCATTCTTACAAACATCAATGTCTTTTTTTTGTTTGTCATTTTCTTCCTTCCCTAGGAGTTAATTGTTGCTGTTAACAAAATATAATAGTATCTTCATATAATATCGCAATATGACAATATATTTGCATGTACATGTTTTAATGGGGCACAAAAAGCGGCAGATCAATCAATAAAGTTTATGACATTGAATAGGACATGGTTTTGTTAGAAATAACTATTCTTTAAGTTTATAGTTGCAAATGTATATTGTATGAACTCTTTAAGAACCAAAACTTCACGTTATGTTATATTTTTGAAATGAGAATAAGTGTATTTAACCCAAAAAGGACGATATATGCCTCAAAGATTAACTTTATGGACAATCCTTGGAGTTTCGAAATGTATGGGACGAAACATGCAAACGGGCCAAACTTTAGGGACGGTTTTTCAATTTACTCTTATTATTTTGTTATATGTGATGGGTAGAAAATGCAAATGCACATAATTATATTTGAAGTAAAAGGCAAATGAATAGCATTGTACGAAAGAATAAATTGTAATGACAAACCATGTTCTCAAGTAGGATAATATTTTTGTAGGTTATATGGATTTATTATGTTCGTTTTTATATAACAATCAAATAAGTGTTAATGGCTTAACTTGACGCTTCAATTTTACCTATGACGAGCTATTATCTCTTTTAAGAAGTGAACAAAACCGGCTCACATGTGAATAAGTAAAATTATACGTATTAAGTATGTCGTATGAAAGGGAAAAAGTAATCATTGAATTACATTGATGTTGTTGACAAAGTTGTGGTGTCAAGAAAGTCGGGTTGTTTCAAAGCTGAATATGACCACACGGGTCAACATGTTATTGAATATGACCACACGGGTCAACATGATACTGATTATGACCACACGGGTCAACATATAATTAAAATCATAATTATTCAACCAACAGCTCGTGCATCGCTCATTAAGAATAAGTGTACAAAGAAAAAATATGAATAAGAAATCATAGTCCTTATCTATTAATATCGAATACTTTTGATTACAATTTACTCATTTACTCAACAACATGATACAATGTCCAATTTTGCAATAGTAACCCCTCATTTATACATTGAATATAAAACAACCCCTCCATGCACAATGCACTATCATTAACATCCTAAACTTAATAAATATTCTTCTAACTTATATTTTATATTTATAAAAAAGGGAATGGATCCACTAAGAAGAGAAAATAAAATAAGAAGAATGAGAAATGTTTGTAGCCACATATTTCAAATGCAGAAGGAGAATTTCATGGGAGATGCATCTTATTTTATAGGTGCATCTGAAATGTGCTGCTGTAATTACTTCTCATTCTTCTCATTTTACTTTTATTTCTCATTTGATCCTTACTCTTATAAAAAAACACATCTATGATTAAAGTTTTACTACACACGTAAATAAATAATATATAACAATCAACCGTCATATGTTGCGTCTGCACCAACATTACGAAAAAAACACATAATTATTCAGCAAGCAACCCGTCCCGTACATCGTACGGGTTGTATAAAGCCTCGTCTATATCAAATTTTCATATCTAATTTTAGTAATGGACAATTAATCTGAGACATTTAAAAAAAAGGTGAACAACGATATTAGAAAAAATGGAAGACATACGGAATCTTGAAAGCCGTTGAAACGAAGCAATGTTTGATTGCTTGGGGCCCACTCATTCACCCTCCAAAATTTAAATTTCGAAAACACTAATGACTAAACTAGGAGGAAAATTCAACTGCATACCCTTATTTTGGTGCATACCAAGGGACAAATCTCCACCATCCATCTAGTTTGATTTAATGGTGGGGATTAACCTAAGATATAATAGGACAACCTAAGTTCATATTTTTCCCCCTTTTTTCTTCCTCCCTTTTTCTTTTTCTTTTTGTTTTTCTTATTTATTATTATTATTTTTTTCTTCTTTTTTACTATTTACTTTTGTTTTTTTCTTGTTCTTTTTTTCTTTTTCTTTGCAGTTCATTTTTTTTTGTTTTAGCTCATGTTTTTTGTATTTCTTTTTTTTTCTCTATTTCTAATTCACTTTTTTTCCTTTTTTTTCCGTTTTCATCTGTTTTCATGCGTTTTCGCCCGTTTTCTTACGTTTTTGCTCGTTTTCGTCAGTTTTCATATGTTTTTGTCCGTTTTCATACGTTTTCGTCCGTTTTCTTACTTTTTCGCCCGTTTAGGTCCGTTTTCATCTGTTTTCTTACGTTTTCGTCTGTTTTCTCACGTTCTTTGTTTTCATAAGTTTTTGTCCGTTTTCGTACGTTTTCGTCCGTTTTCGTTTGTTTTAATACGTTTTCATCTATTTTCTTTCATTTTCGACCATTTTTCATACGTTTTTGTCCATTTTCTGACTTTTTTTTACGCTTTCATACGTTTTTGTCCGTCTTTTTACGTTTTCGTCCGTTACTTTTGTTTTCATACGTTTTCGTCAATTTTCTTTTTTTTTGTCCATTTTTCATACGTTTTCGTCCGTTTTTAAACGTGTTTTTATGCTTTCATACATTTTCGTCCGTTTGCATACGTTTTCATCTGTTTTCTTAAGTTTTTTGCCCATTTTCATACGTTTTCATCTAATTTCTTACATTTTCGTTCGTTTTCATACGATTTCGTCCTTGTTCATCCGTTTTCTTTTGTTTTCGTCCATTTTTCATATGGTTTTATCCATTTTCATACGTGTTTTTACGCATTCATACATTTTTTGTCCGTTTTCATACGTATTTGTTCGTTTTCTTACGTTTTCGTCCATTTTCTTATATTTCTGAATATTACAAGTGATATTCAGAATATCACTTGTGATTTTCTTATGCTTTCGTCCGTTTTCAGACGTATTCGTCCATTTTCTTACGTTTTTGTCCGTTTTCATACGCCTTTGAATATCACAATTGATATTCAGAATATCACTTGTGATTTTCTGAATATCTATCACTCATGATATTCTAAATATCACTTGTGATTTTCATGTTACAAAACATTAGTTGAAAATTACTTGTGATATTTAGAAAATCACCTGTGATATTTAGAAAATCACCTGTGATATTCATAATATCATTTGTGGTACTCAGAATATCATTTGTGGTACTCAGAATATCACTGAATATCACATGTGATATTTAGAAAATCACTTGTGATATTCAGAATATTACTTGTGATATTCAAAATATCACTTGTGATACTCAAAATATCACTTGTGATATTCTGAATATCATAAGTAATATTCTGAATATCATAGAATATCACTTGTAATATTAAGGATATCATTTATGATATTCAGAATATCAATTGTGATATTCGTTCGTTTTCATCTGATTTCTTACATTTTCGTTCGTTTTCATATGATTTCGTCCTTGTTCATCCGTTTTCTTTTGTTTTCATCTATTTTTCATATGGTTTTGTCCATTTTCATACGTGTTTTTACGCTTTCATACATTTTTTCTCCGTTTTCATATGTATTTGTTCGTTTTCTTACGTTTTCGTCCATTTTCTTACGTTTTTGAATATTACAAGTGATATTCAGAATATCACTTGTGATTTTCTTATGTTTTCGTCCATTTTCAGACGTATTCGTCCATTTTCTTACGTTTTTGTCCGTTTCTATATGCTTTTGAATATCACAATTGATATTCAGAATATCACTTGTGATTTTCTGAATATCTATTACTCGTGATATTCTAAATATCACTTGTGATTTTCATGTTACAAAACATTATTTGAAAATCACTTGTGATATTTAGAAAATCACATGTGATATTCAGAATATCACTTATGATATTCATAATATCATTTGTAGTACTCAGAATATCATTTGTGGTACTCAGAATGTCACTAGCGATATTCCAAATATCACAGAATATCACTTGTGATATTCAGAAAATAACAAAATATCACATGTGATATTCAGAAAATCACTTGTGATATTCAGAATATTACTTGTGATACTCAGAATATCACTTGTGATATTCTGAATATCATAAGTAATATTCTGAATATCATAGAATATCACTTGTGATATTAAGAATATCATTTATGATATTCAGAATATCAATTGTGATATTCTGGATATCACAGGATATTACTTGTGATATTCAGAAACGTATAAAAACGGCTAAAAACATTTAAAAACGGACGAAAACGTATGAAATCATAAAAACACGTATGAAAAAGGACGAAAACGTATGAAAAATAGACGAAAACGAAAGAAAACGGATGAAAATGGACGAAAACATATGAAAACGAATGAAACGTATGAAAACGGACGAAATCATAAGAAAACGGATGAAAACGGACAAAAACATATGAAAGCGTAAAAACACNAAACGTATAAAAACGGCTAAAAACATTTAAAAACGGACGAAAACGTATGAAATCATAAAAACACGTATGAAAAAGGACGAAAACGTATGAAAAATAGACGAAAACGAAAGAAAACGGATGAAAATGGACGAAAACATATGAAAACGAATGAAACGTATGAAAACGGACGAAATCATAAGAAAACGGATGAAAACGGACAAAAACATATGAAAGCGTAAAAACACGTCTGAAAACGGATGAAAGCGTATGAAAAATGGACGAAAACGAAAGAAAACGGACGAAAACGAACGAAAACGTAAGAAAACGGACGAAAACGTATGAAAACAGACGAAAGCATAAGAAAACGCAAGAAAACGGACAAAAACGTATGAAAGCGTAAAAACACGTCTGAAAACAGACGAAAACGTATGAAAAATGGACGAAAACCAAAGAAAATGGTTGAAAACGTATTAAAACGAACGAAAACGTATGAAAACAAACGAAAATTTAAGAAAACAGACGAAATCGGACGTAAATGGACGAAAAAGTATTAAAACAGGCGAAAACGGAGAGAAACGTATGAAAACAGACGAAAAGGAAAAAAAATAAAAAAAAATAATAATAATAAGTGAAAAAAAATAGAAATAGAGAAAAAAAAGGAAAAAAGTGAGCTAAAAAGAAAAAAAATGAATTGTAAAAAAAATAATAAAAATAAAATAAAAAACGTGAATAGTAAAAAGGACCAAAAAATAAATGAATAATTAAAAAAAATGACAAAAAGACAAAGAAAAGAGTGAAAAAGAAAAACATGGACTTAGGTTTCCCTATTAAATCTTAGGTTAATCTCTACCATTAGATCAAACTAGATGAATGGTGGGGATTTGTCCCTTGATATGCACCAAAATTAGAGTATGCAAAATAATATGAATCCTAAACTAGAGTATAGTTTTTTCATTCTAGTATGTGGGATTTTACTTTATTTTATCGTCATTAAACTACCGTATTTAAATGTGGCAACTAATTATTTTATAGTCTGACATTAAAAGATCTTGTGTTTCTTAAGATACGAGGCAGCATGGCCCGTGCGATGCATGGGCTTCGATTACCATGAAGTAGCATCAGTCTGACAACAGTTAAATAGGTGTGTAAACATTAGTCGCGAAACTTAAAGTGTTAAACTAAAAAAATTGCTTTTGTAAGCTTTTTCAAATAGAAATGTTTCATATGAAAGATACTCAAAGATGCGTTTGACCATTGGTGTACATGGTTGTAAGTGGCAAGTGCATGTTTGATTTGCTTGCTCAAGGATTCTCAGCTTTGAGGTTTCTCGGTTTATAAAAGATTGATAAAAACGTAAAAAAAAAGGGATGAAAACGTTAAAAAAACGGACGAGAACGTTAAAAAATGGACGAAAACGTAAAAAGATTGACAACGGTGCAAAATATTAACGGAGGGACTAACGGTGCAAAAAATGAGGACTAACGGTGCAAAAAATATTAACGGAGGACTAACGGTGCAAATAACTTAACGGATAAACTAACGTGCATCCAATTTAGGGACTAAAAGGGTGACAAGTTTCCAAAATTAGGGATGTCTGGTGTACTTATTTTGACTTAGGGACTAAACTTGCAATCGGTGTAAACCACAGGGACCATCCGTGTAATTTTGTCTATTATTTAAAATCTCCAAAACAATGTTGACGATATGAAACCCTTTACCTAAAAGATATTACTCCCTCCGTCCTAAAATAAGTGTTCAGTTTGACTTTTTAGAGTTAAATTGATTCAACTTTGACCGTATCTATTTTTACGGGTGTTACACAATATTCAATGTAAAATATATGAATAGATTGGGTTTTAAGTGTACTTTTCATTGGCATAAATTTTCATCAAGTATCATATACCATAAAAGAAATATTTAAGGTCAAAGTTGAACCAGTTTGACTCTGAAAAGTCAAACTGGACACTTATTTTGGGACGGAGGGAGTATTTAAAATCTCCAAAACAATGTTGACGATAATGGCAGAGCTTGACATTAAAAAGGGTCAAAAATATAATTTTAATGATATAAAAGGGCCAAAATGTGATAAAAAAAAATACTGTATGAAATTGATAAAAATACGTTAAAAGACATAAATTGTGAGGGCCACAAACCCACAACCCTCTTTGGTCTACATACAGCTTTGCCCATAGTTGATTAGTCAATTCTAACTATTTACCTAAGTCATATTCACATGTGCCTGAAAGTTACTCTAGTACGGAGTACTTACATAGTATAAATTTTATTTAAGTATATTGACTAAACCCATAAAATAAGTTCTATTACTAATTGTGTCTTAAAATAATTGTGTCTGACAAAAAACAAATAGTTTTAGAAAACTTAATAATTATTGTATCATCTCTTACTTTTTATAGAATGACATGTTTACCCTCAACTAATTTATTTCTATTTTTTTTTTTTTTTTAATTTGTAATAATAATATCGAGTAAGGGTAATATGATAATCTATACTATATAAAACTTAAACCCCTTAATTTAATGGGCAAGAGTATTGTGCACAAATGGGTGGTACGGTACAATGTAGTTTAAGCAATATCTTAATTATATGAACTCCACGGATTTACATCTGCATTCTTCAATGCATCCTCGGTAACCTCAAAGAATACAAAGGAGGTAATTAATGTGGAATATCAAGTGATGCGGAATATTGAATTATTGTTGCGGTTTCAAGTATATGAACCATCTTTGCACTTACAACAAATAATGATCTCAATACTATAAATAAGAAATGCATTTACCACAAATCACAATCCCATTTCTTCACACTCAAACACAAACACTAGAACGAATACGAGAAACACCCCAAACCTGTGTCGGAGAAAACCCGCAGCAAACAATATTGCAATCACTACTCGGTCGAACTAAAAAAAACTAATGATTTCAGATTTTTTGTTCTTTTTCGTTTTGGTACAACAAACCTGAAACCCATACCCGAAACCATAACTATCGTATGTCACTTTCAAGATCTGTTTTATAGATCTTGAAACCAAGACCCGAAAACAAATAAAAAAACAAAAAAACAAGATCTCAGTGATGTTTTCGTTTGTATCTCTTATGAGATAACAAGACGTTTGAAGATCTTTTCCATGCGAAAACCAAGCCATCATAGATCCATAAAAAATAAAACGAAAAACACAAAACACCTACCCGAGACCTCCATATGAGATCTTGAAGACATGTAGTGCAACGGTCGTAGTTTGTTTGGGACTCGAAGTTTTATTGTAGAAAAGAATAGGGTTACGATCTGTTGGGTTTTATATTCGTGAAATTAAATGATATGCCTATGTTAATGAAGCAATTAAGCCGGAAAACATTTTTCTTTCGGAGGTATAAGGTTAGAGGAATTTAGGGAGATTGATGATGCGTGTCTGCATCTTGGGAGAGATAATTTTATATGGAGGCGTGTATTTTTGGGTGAGTTATTTTAGGGTTGAATGTGTTAATGGCAAGAAGCGTTTTTTTCTTTTAAAAAAATATGGGCTATCATCAAGAGGTTACTACTTAATTCGGGCTGCAAGGATTCCGCTCAAGGGGCCCAATAAACACCATTCTTACAAACATCAATGTCTTTTTTTTGTTTGTCATTTTCTTCCTTCCCTAGGAGTTAATTGTTGCTGTTAACAAAATATAATAGTATCTTCATATAATATCGCAATATGACAATATATTTGCATGTACATGTTTTAATGGGGCACAAAAAGCGGCAGATCAATCAATAAAGTTTATGACATTGAATAGGACATGGTTTTGTTAGAAATAACTATTCTTTAAGTTTATAGTTGCAAATGTATATTGTATGAACTCTTTAAGAACCAAAACTTCACGTTATGTTATATTTTTGAAATGAGAATAAGTGTATTTAACCCAAAAAGGACGATATATGCCTCAAAGATTAACTTTATGGACAATCCTTGGAGTTTCGAAATGTATGGGACGAAACATGCAAACGGGCCAAACTTTAGGGACGGTTTTTCAATTTACTCTTATTATTTTGTTATATGTGATGGGTAGAAAATGCAAATGCACATAATTATATTTGAAGTAAAAGGCAAATGAATAGCATTGTACGAAAGAATAAATTGTAATGACAAACCATGTTCTCAAGTAGGATAATATTTTTGTAGGTTATATGGATTTATTATGTTCGTTTTTATATAACAATCAAATAAGTGTTAATGGCTTAACTTGACGCTTCAATTTTACCTATGACGAGCTATTATCTCTTTTAAGAAGTGAACAAAACCGGCTCACATGTGAATAAGTAAAATTATACGTATTAAGTATGTCGTATGAAAGGGAAAAAGTAATCATTGAATTACATTGATGTTGTTGACAAAGTTGTGGTGTCAAGAAAGTCGGGTTGTTTCAAAGCTGAATATGACCACACGGGTCAACATGTTATTGAATATGACCACACGGGTCAACATGATACTGATTATGACCACACGGGTCAACATATAATTAAAATCATAATTGTTCAACCAACAGCTCGTGCATCGCTCATTAAGAATAAGTGTACAAAGAAAAAATATGAATAAGAAATCATAGTCCTTATCTATTAATATCGAATACTTTTGATTACAATTTACTCATTTACTCAACAACATGATACAATGTCCAATTTTGCAATAGTAACCCCTCATTTATACATTGAATATAAAACAACCCCTCAATGCACAATGCACTACCATTAACATCCTAAACTTAATAAATATTCTTCTAACTTATATTTTATATTTATAAAAAAGGGAATGGATCCACTAAGAAGAGAAAATAAAATAAGAAGAATGAGAAATGTTTGTAGCCACATATTTCAAATGTAGAAGGAGAATTTCATGGGAGATGCATCTTATTTTATAGGTGCATCTGAAATGTGCTGCTGTAATTACTTCTCATTCTTCTCATTTTACTTTTATTTCTCATTTGATCCTTACTCTTATAAAAAAACACATCTATGATTAAAATTTTACTACACACGTAAATAAATAATATATAACAATCAACCGTCATATGTTGCGTCTGCACCAACATTACGAAAAAAACACATAATTATTTAGCAAGCAACCCGTCCCGTACATCGCACGGGTTGTATAAAGCCTCGTCTATATCAAATTTTCATATCTAATTTTAGTAATGGACAATTAATCTGAGACATTTAAAAAAAAGGTGAACAACGATATTAGAAAAAATGGAAGACATACGGAATCTTGAAAGCCGTTGAAACGAAGCAATGTTTGATTGCTTGGGGCCCACTCATTCACCCTCCAAAATTTAAATTTCGAAAACACTAATGACTAAACTAGGAGGAAAATTCAACTGCATACCCTTATTTTGGTGCATACCAAGGGACAAATCTCCACCATCCATCTAGTTTGATTTAATGGTGGGGATTAACCTAAGATATAATAGGACAACCTAAGTTCATATTTTTCCCCCTTTTTTCTTCCTCCCTTTTTCTTTTTCTTTTTGTTTTTCTTATTTATTATTATTATTTTTTTCTTCTTTTTTACTATTTACTTGTGTTTTTTTCTTGTTCTTTTTTTCTTTTTTTTGCAGTTCATTTTTTTTTGTTTTAGCTCATGTTTTTTGTATTTCTTTTTTTTTCTCTATTTCTAATTCACTTTTTTTCCTTTTTTTTCCGTTTTCATCTGTTTTCATGCGTTTTCGCCCGTTTTCTTACGTTTTTGCTCGTTTTCGTCAGTTTTCATATGTTTTTGTCCGTTTTCATACGTTTTCGTCCGTTTTCTTACTTTTTCGCCCGTTTAGGTCCGTTTTCATCTGTTTTCTTACGTTTTCGTCTGTTTTCTCACGTTCTTTGTTTTCATAAGTTTTTGTCCGTTTTCGTACGTTTTCGTCCGTTTTCGTTTGTTTTAATACGTTTTCATCTATTTTCTTTCATTTTCGACCATTTTTCATACGTTTTTGTCCATTTTCTGACTTTTTTTTACGCTTTCATACGTTTTTGTCCGTCTTTTTACGTTTTCGTCCGTTACTTTTGTTTTCATACGTTTTCGTCAATTTTCTTTTTTTTTGTCCATTTTTCATACGTTTTCGTCCGTTTTTAAACGTGTTTTTATGCTTTCATACATTTTCGTCCGTTTGCATACGTTTTCATCTGTTTTCTTAAGTTTTTTGCCCATTTTCATACATTTTCATCTAATTTCTTACATTTTCGTTCGTTTTCATACGATTTCGTCCTTGTTCATCCGTTTTCTTTTGTTTTCGTCCATTTTTCATATGGTTTTATCCATTTTCATACGTGTTTTTACGCATTCATACATTTTTTGTCCGTTTTCATACGTATTTGTTCGTTTTCTTACGTTTTCGTCCATTTTCTTATATTTCTGAATATTACAAGTGATATTCAGAATATCACTTGTGATTTTCTTATGTTTTCGTCCGTTTTCAGACGTATTCGTCCATTTTCTTACGTTTTTGTCCGTTTTCATACGCCTTTGAATATCACAATTGATATTCAGAATATCACTTGTGGTTTCTGAATACCACTTGTGATTTTCTGAATATCTATCACTCATGATATTCTAAATATCACTTGTGATTTTCATGTTACAAAACATTAGTTGAAAATTACTTGTGATATTTAGAAAATCACCTGTGATATTTAGAAAATCACTTGTGATATTCATAATATCATTTGTGGTACTCAGAATATCACTGAATATCACATGTGATATTTAGAAAATCACTTGTGATATTCAGAATATTACTTGTGATACTCAAAATATCACTTGTGATATTCTGAATATCATAAGTAATATTCTGAATATCATAGAATATCACTTGTAATATTAAGGATATCATTTATGATATTCAGAATATCAATTGTGATATTCGTTCGTTTTCATCTGATTTCTTACATTTTCGTTCGTTTTCATATGATTTCGTCCTTGTTCATCCGTTTTCTTTTGTTTTCATCTATTTTTCATATGGTTTTGTCCATTATCATACGTGTTTTTACGCTTTCATACATTTTTTGTCCGTTTTCATACGTATTTGTTCGTTTTCTTACGTTTTCGTCTATTTTCTTATGTTTTTGAATATTACAAGTGATATTCAGAATATCACTTGTGATTTTCTTATGTTTTCGTCCGTTTTCAGACGTATTCGTCCATTTTCTTATGTTTTTGTCCGTTTCTATATGCTTTTGAATATCACAATTGATATTCAGAATATCACTTGTGATTTTCTGAATATCTATCACCCGTGATATTCTAAATATCACTTGTGATTTTCATGTTACAAAACATTAGTTGAAAATCACTTGTGATATTTAGAAAATCACATGTGATATTCAGAATATCACTTATGATATTCATAATATCATTTGTAGTACTCAGAATATCATTTGTGGTACTCACTACTCAGAATGTCACTTGCGATATTCCGAATATCACAGAATATCACTTGTGATATTCAGAAAATAACAAAATATCACATGTGATATTCAGAAAATCACTTGTGATATTCAGAATATTACTTGTGATACTCAGAATATCACTTGTGATATTCTGAATATCATAAGTAATATTCTGAATATCATAGAATATCACTTGTGATATTAAGAATATCATTTATGATATTCAGAATATCAATTGTGATATTCTGGATATCACAGGGTATTACTTGTGATATTCAGAAACGTATAAAAATGGCTAAAAACATTTAAAAACGGACGAAAACGTATGAAATCATAAAAACACGTATGAAAAAGGACGAAACGTATGAAAAATGGACGAAAACGAAAGAAAACGGATGAAAATGGACGAAAACATATGAAAACGAATGAAACGTATGAAAACGGACGAAATCATAAGAAAACGGATGAAAACGGACAAAAACGTATGAAAGCGTAAAAATACGTCTGAAAACGGATGAAAACGTATGAAAAATGGACGAAAACGAAAGAAAACGGACGAAAACGAACGAAAACGTAAGAAAACGGACGAAAACGTATGAACACAGACGAAAGCATAAGAAAACGCAAGAAAACGGACAAAAACGTATGAAAGCGTAAAAACACGTCTGAAAACGGACGAAAACGTATGAAAAATGGACGAAAACNAAAAAAAAAAAAAAAAAAAAAAAAAAAAACACTTTTCCAAACCCATTTTAATACAACTATAAATACCAATTCACCCACACAATATTTTTTCACACTTTCACTACTCTTTTCATCTACAATACACTTCTATTAGCAAAAAAAATAATGTCGGGCGGCAACAACAACTAAGACTCGTTTATGAATCTTCTCGGTGGTAGGTAGAACCCAAATGAGGGTTCGTCAACACCGATTTGCGGTAACCCAAATGAATTCGGTTTGTCGAGTCAAGAAGCTTACGCACAACATCAAGCCATGCAATATTGGAACGAAACTCAACAAACCAACTTAAATTCCAATTTCCAAAATCTTCAATTCTCTCAACACTCACAACAATCCCAAACGGAAACATATGAAGTTCCGGAAACACCTACTTCTCCTCCAAAACCAAAAAGTCGTGAAAAACGTAAGGCAAAAAAATCCAAAGAACCTGTACAAGCCGAGGAAGATGATGCTGAAAAAGTGAAGGAACGTTGGACGCCAATTGAGGTAAAATTGCTTGCCAAATATTGGGTGGCATGTTCAGAGGATCCGAAGGTCGGGAGTTCCCAATCTAAGGATACGTTATGGCAACGGATACTAGCCGAGTTCAATAGAATAAATCCAAAAGAACGCAACAAGGATATGCTACAAGGAAAGTGGAAAACGTTGAACCGTGATTGTACTAAGTTCAACGCTTTTTACAAAAAGGCGCAACGGGAGGTGAAAAGTGGTGAAAGTGAAGTTGATATCCTAACACATGCTAACCTACTGTATCGTCAAGAAAACCCGCCATTCACGAATGAAGAGGCTTGGAACGTGTTGCGTACACATCGAAAATTGGACGCGCCGGTGGCGGTTGATTTAACCGGCGATGTCCCAAGCCAAACAAACGAGGCTTTGTTTGGTCATGACGCAGAACCACAGCCCTTTGGAAAAAAGCGGGCTTCCAAGAAACAAAAATCCGAGACAACGACAAGCACCGGAGGCACGGCTAGCATCGGTGGTTCCTTTTTTTGGTTCAATTTTGGGGAGATTATGCGCGAAGAGTATCGGTCAAAACGTGAAGATGCGGCCAGGGCGTATCATGCAACCGCAGAAAACCAAGCCACGCAACAAAGGTTGAGGAGATAGAATTCTTGATGCTCGACACTACCGGCAAAGATCCACATTGGGTGGNCCAAGTGTTGGGTGGCATGTTCAGAGGATCCGAAGGTCGGGAGATCCCAATCTAAGGATACGTTATGGCAACGGATACTAGCCGAGTTCAATAGAATAAATCCAAAAGAACGCAACAAGGATATGCTACAAGGAAAGTGGAAAACGTTGAACCGTGATTGTACTAAGTTCAACGCTTTTTACAAAAAGGCGCAACGGGAGGTGAAAAGTGGTGAAAGTGAAGTTGATATCCTAACACATGCTAACCTACTGTATCGTCAAGAAAACCCGCCATTCACGAATGAAGAGGCTTGGAACGTGTTGCGTACACATCGAAAATTGGACGCGCCGGTGGCGGTTGATTTAACCGGCGATGTCCCAAGCCAAACAAACGAGGCTTTGTTTGGTCATGACGCAGAACCACAGCCCTTTGGAAAAAAGCGGGCTTCCAAGAAACAAAAATCCGAGACAACGACAAGCACCGGAGGCACGGCTAGCATCGGTGGTTCCTTTTCTTCGTTCAATTTTGGGGAGATTATGCGCGAAGAGTATCGGTCAAAACGTGAAGATGCGGCCAGGGCGTATCATGCAACCGCAGAAAACCAAGCCACGCAACAAAGGTTGAGGAGATAGAATTCTTGATGCTCGACACTACCGGCAAAGATCCACATTGGGTGGCGTTGGTTAATATGGAAAAGGATCGTATCGCAAAGAAACTTGGGTTGTCTCCTCGTCAAGAATGAATAATTATCTCGTACTATTTTTTTATGTGATGTTGTGTTTTATTTATCTCTTACTTTTTTTTATTGGCGTTTTTTTTATTTTAAATTTCGTAATGTAATGTTGTGTTTTAATTAATGTTATGTTTTAAATAAATGAAGTGTTTGTTAAAATTTGGGGTTGAAATTGAAAATAATTGGGGTGGAAGTGAGTTAAGGTGAGTTATAGGTGAGTTATGTTACCAGGGTGGAAAGTCAAGAGTTAAGGTTAAAAGGTAAAAGCTGATGTGGCGCTGACGTGGCAGTGGGTTAAGTTTTAACTCACAGTCACCTTACCACATGCTCTTATAGTTACGAAATTGTGATTAAATATTTTCTGTAACATTTATGCATATAATGTAAAATAATCAAAATTTAATTGAAAATGTTGTAACATGCAATAATTTAACTCAAAGAACAATTCTTGAAATTTATCAAAGAACGTATAAAAACTTTTAGTGAAACTGAAAAAAACATTATATCAATTTTGAAATATGATATGTTATATAGCAGAGCTTTTGGATGAATTTTAAAAAATTATTAATGGTAGGATTAAAGGCAAAAAAGTATCTCTTCTTCCCTTAAAATACACTTTGTGCATATTCTTTTATTTGATGGAGTTAAGACAACTATTTCATTAAGTCAATATTAATGAATTTTTATGTAAGAAAATAAATAAAGATTGAAAATTATGTTTTAGAAGAATATGTTACTATTTTGGGATTGAATATTATTTATGTTTAAGTATTTTAAGTTTTAAGCAAAAACACTTTTACTTTATATGTATTAGAAATCCCTCTTCATATTCCTAGGTGTCGAAGTACTGTATGCAATGTTATCATCATTTTAAGTTTTTCGCAATTTAAAATTGTTAGCTTTAAAGTTGGGATATCTGGGACAAACAAGTTCAACATATTTACTCATTCAACATATAAAAATACTTTGCAATAAGTGAGGAAGATAATTGAGAAAATGATTTTGCTAAGAACAACTCTTGGTATGGTTCACATTCAACATTTTACTAGCAGGGTACCCGCGCGTTGCGGCTGCGGGTACCCTGTAATCAATTTCCAGACGCACAATATTATCTGGTTATATGTTTTTTATGGTAGTAATTTTACGCATGGTGAGAATTATAAAGAATAACTTTACACACTATCTCACATTAAAATGGTAGAGTGTCTGTGCATCACAATGCAAGGAGATACAAAAAGGGTAGCCAGTAGTATTACGAAGTTTTGATGATTGACAGTGAAAGTTACTTGCTAGTTAGCATATGTCAAGATTTTTATAATTATCTTTATTGGTTTGTACCATGTGATATATTAATTTTTTTATAATGAGTGAGTATTTTAAGAATTACATTAATTATAAATGTTTTATAGATGTATTAGTTCATTGAATAATTGTAATCATAACTTGAACTTGTAATGTTACAAAATTATGCCCAAATGAGATTGTTATACGAAATTGTGATAAACAAAATTTGGGCAAGCACTCCAACGGCCCAATACAACAATTAGTCAAAAATGATGTTCATTAACAGCCATTACATACCCTAATTTTGTGGCTATATAAAAGACACTTATAACAATATTATCCTAATATTTCTCACATTTTTTTTAACTTAATTTCTCACAACTTTTAGATCATTAGGTATCCTCTTGCCATCCCGTTAGTGCCGTGAGAAAAAATGCAGCCACATCAGCACATTTTCCTATAACATTAGAATTCACCACAACACAAAAAAACCCCTCCCTCCTATAACACTAATTTTTGGTGCCGTCGTGCACCCTTGGACCCCACATTTTTTTTTCTTTTATTTAAATAAACCAGCCCATTTAACTAAAATTAAAACACCGTTTCAGTTTTAGCACTAAAATCAATCTCAAAATAAAATTAAAATACGGTTTCAATGATGCATAATATCCAACTAAAAATCTTATGAACATAAATTAACACACAAATATCCTAGACTAAAACTCGGCCCAACCAATATACCACATGGCCCAAATAACAACTATCCTAAACCTAAGGCAAAATAAACTACTCAAAAAACCCTATCTTTTACTACTACACGCAGTCAACAAGCTTTGAATTTCTCTTTCACAAAATTAATCAACTAAAAATCTTTCACTACTACACGCAGCAGTCACCACATCTTCCTCTCATATGTCAACCCAAACGCAGCCTCCATCCCTTCCTTATATCTCCAACTTAATCACAGATACAAACAAATCTTTTTCTTACCGTTTAGTTCGAACAACATACAAACACAAACCCTTTGAAGATGTTTTTTTCGGTTTCAAGATCTCAGAATCGAAACAAAGAAAGGATATGGCCACTTTTGTTCTTGTTCTTTCTTTAAAAGGTTTCGATGGATATGGGTCGAAACAAAGAAAGGATATGGGTCGAAATTAAATATGGGTGGGTTTTAATGGAGGGTTGTACATTGTGGTTAAATGGTTGTAATTTTGGGTGTAGGGGTGTTTTTAATAGCATTAATGTAGAATTCTTAGAATTTTGGTCTGAATTTCATTCCATGCTATTTTTTGTTGTACACCATGCTTTGGTGGTTGTAATTATGAAAATTGGTTGCTTTAAAGTGTTGTAAACCATGCATTATTTTTTGTAAATCTGAAAATTTTGGAGAGAGAGTGCTTTGTGTATTATATGTAGTATAGATATTTTGAGATAAACATTAAATGTCCAAACACGATTTCAAAAATATGTTATTATTTCCTGTTTTTTATGAAACACATTTTTAAATTCAGTTTATATAGTCTTCAACTTAAAATGTCGAATCTTTAGGGTCGTTATTAGCATTTAATTTTTAATAAAAAAATCGGTTAACATACTAATGGAATTGAGAATTTGGTAGTAAAATGTTGTTATAAAAGTGTCTTAAAGACATTTGTTAAAATGTGTTTTTTTGTTAAAAAAAAAAAAAAAAA